>JABYQR010000027.1:0-234901 GCA_022592445.1 Cytidiella melzeri
ACTGTGGGGCTGGAGTAACAATAGAACAATAAGGGACCAGGGTAACTGTCAAGGACCTGAGTAACTGTCAAGGACCAGAGTACATAGAACAATAGGACTAGAACAATAGACAATAGAACAATAGTATCAGGAACAATAGAACAATAGGAACTGGGGGAATCCCTAACAATAGGCAAAAGACAATAGACGGAAGACAATAGGACAATAGGAACTGGGGGAATCCCTGGGGAATCCCTATCAATGGAAGTTGAACAATAGAACAATGGCCTAGGTTGATCTGGAACCGCTCCAGATTGAGTCTAGGGTTTGGGTCTGGACTATTGATAAATAAGGCAGGATGTCACGTGACCCGGGTTAGGGTTAGGTCCGGTAACACTCCTAGCCAGAAAATAAGCGCTCTAGATAGGCGCCTAAGGCTGTAAACTGGTGACATTATTGGAAAAATCCGGTCTCTGTTGGACTATCCATGTCACTTTCCGGGTTTGTGCCGGAGCACAAAATTGAATCGCGTGAGGTATAACACCCATTGCGGTTGTCTCCAAGTCAGCTTCTGAGCATTTCTGAAATATGTCAGGTTTTAGTGATCCGACCATATTTTTACAGTAATCGGATGTCCCTCCAGATGTTGACAATACTCTTCCTGTCACAGATTTTCAATGTTTCTACAAGACTTGCCTTACCAGGCAACGGTATTATTATGAATATTTAAGCGCTTGTCAAGCGCTTATCCAGCGCTTATCCGGCGTCTATTTAGGCGCTTATCCAGCGCTTATATGGCGCTTATCAGGCGCTTATTCCGGCGCTTATTCTCAGTGCCTATCAGTTGATGCACTGATGCGCCTCCTGTCTCTGATGCGCTGATGCGCTCCTTTCCTGATCTGTGTATCACATGATAGAACTCTCTGGAACCTTGTGGAACATGCTGGAACTATGATGTCATAGTATAGAACATTCCATTAGATGATGTCATAGTTCTTAGAACCTTCTGGAAAAGTCTAGCCTTGTCTTAGAACAAGCTAGAACAAGTCTAGCCTTGGAGCTGGGTCATGGGGTCAGGTCATGGGGACAATTGCTATTGGTTGATTATTGAAGTGGCACCACTAGGGCATAGGGCATGCTTAGTAAGGTAGATTACTTTGCTTACTCATGTAGGTATTAGGGGTCTTAGGGTAGTACCTGGGGTCCTCCCCTTCATGTATATATAGAGGCACTCCTGAGAGCATATCCCCTCAGTCTTATCCACTCTGTTGATCAAGGACTACTTTGTACTCCCCAGTACTCACTCTCACCAACACTCTACTCTCTGTATCTCTATCACCCCCTCAAGTTAAACACTTATCTGGTGAGTGTAATTTTAACTGTTGCACACTACAGCAGCCGAGGTCACAACCACGACAGAGCCACAATCTGTGCCACCTTTACAGAATCAGGGCTTAAATGCTTTGGATTTTCTTGATCCAGCAGATGAAGATGACGAGAACTTTTGCAATGTCAACATTGACAAGACAGTTTCTGTGCGTTTCAGTAAACTGATCAACCTGGCGAAGAAGCACAAGTCAGCAACAGCGTTATTCAAGCTGCATATTTTGAGAATGTACCTCGATCTTCACAGTCACATGAAAAGAAATCCCCGCATCAAGAATCCTGCTCAGCGCGCAAGTCTCAGCATTGCACGATTGGTCGGAAAGGGTCCTTACTTTGCCCGCCAACTTTTCCATCTCAAACATTACGTTTTTTGCTTTGGAACTCTTCCTCCCAGCCAAAAGGGACAACATTACGCTCACCCATCTCTGCTGAATAATGAGCATATTGCAATCGCAGTACGCCGTTATCTTACTGTTCTCGTTGATGGAGAAGTAAGTTCACTTTGCATCTCACAAAAACAGTCACTGATGCTTACCTTTGAATGGCAGATCACTCCGCTCAATCTTGTGAAGCAAGTGATTATTCCAAACTTAGGGTTAAACCTCAGTGGATCAAAAATTACCAATGCTGCTGCACGGCGATGGTTGCGTAAGCTCAGTTATGAATGATGTCTTGTCACAAAAGGAGCTTATGTGGACAGTTACAAGTGACCTGATGTTGCAAAATATTGAGAGAAGTTCTTGAAAAGAGATCAAGTCGCTTGAAAGGTATGTCTCATTTCAGCTGAGTTCACCGACCAGATTATTAATTGACAAATCTAGATACCGCACCCAATATGAAGGAAAGGAGTTAGATCCCATCCCACCTGTCAAGAACACAACCAAACTCTTATGAAGAGCGAGGAAGTGACGACGGGGAAGGAACGACGAGCGAACTCGCGTGGACGATGACGACAGGGGTAATGATGATGAAAAGGGGAAGAGACGACGACGAGGGAGCAGCTAACAATGAGCTAAAGACCAGGATATATTAGCACAGTGGTGAGACTAGTACAAGGTGAACGTCACCTAAAGACCAGGAGGTAGAATCTGAGGTCTTTAGGGAGCTACAGGGTGGGTTTATATACATCTCAGACAAGGACCCCTGGTACCGGGTCTGTACTCCTAACACTGCCGTGGGAACGTATGGTGTGCTATGGTGCGATGTTCTACAATGTTCCACAATGTTCCAGCACCTTCTATGATCATGTGACCAGTCTGTCACATGCACTTGATCACATGCAGTAGCCATGTACCATCGATAAGATAAGATAAAGAAATTAAAAGGAAAAGAAAGGGAAAAAGTGTGCATGTTCGTGACATTACCCCCCTCCTAAAGGCCTTTTCTCCGGAAGGCAGGAGTTGAGTCTTTTCCGTCTTCCCACAAGGATACGCGTCGTAGAGTTTCTGAAGGTAGCTTCTCAAAATTCTCATTAATTGGTCAGAAATTCATTGCCAAGAATAGAGATGCAGCGATTGGTCGTGGAGCTCCTGGGTGTCGTCTGTGGAAATCCTTTACGGCTTCATCGGCATGAGTGACGTTGGTGGCTGGTTCCCAGGAATTTTCTGATTCTGGGTATCCTTTCCACTTAACACGGTACTGAAACTCCTTCTTTCGCCCGAAGATCCTTGAATCAAGAATCTGTTCTACCTCGTACTCCTCTTCTTCGTCTACCACAATCGGCTCAGGTTCAGGAAATTCCCGGTTAGGGACCAAACTTGCCGTCTTGGCTGGTCGCAACCTATCCACATGGAACACCGGGTGACGCTTGTCCCGAATGGTAAGTTTAACCCGGTAATTCAAATCCCCAACCTTTTCTAAGATCTCATAGGGGCCATCTCGTTTTGGTGCTAGCTTTGCCACCGGCTGTTCCTTGGGATGTTTTTCACGTTCCACGTAAACTTTGTCACCAACTTCAAACTGCGGAGCTTTTGCAACTCCATGATCGTAGAACCGTTTCATGCGTTCTGCCGTAAGTTGTAGCGCAGCTTTAGCATCTTCTTGGGCTTCTCGTAATGCTCGAAGACGTTCGTCTGCTGCGGGAACATTGGACACTGGGTTCAAAGGCACCTGGAATTCCGGTAAATACCCATAGATCAGTTCGAAGGGAGCCTTCCCGGTGGACGAGTGTACTCGGCTATTAAGCGCAAACTCCGCAATCGGTAACCAATCTACCCAGTCATCCTGTCTGAAGGAGCAGAACACTCGGAGATACTGTTCTATCTCTTGGTTCATACGTTCTGTTTTGCCGTCTGTCTGAGGGTGATACGCGGTGGACATGGACGACTTTACTCCGAGTGCATCGTAGATAGCACGAAGGAACTTGGACGCGAACACTGATCCACGGTCTGAGATCATCTGTCGAGGTACACCATGGAGTCGAAACATGTTTGCAATATAATCCTGCACGTGTTCGGGGGTTATCATGCTTTCCCGTGATGGGTAACAGTGCACCTGCGCGGTTGTTCGATCAACTGCAACCGTGATGGAATCGTATCCTTTACATGGCGGCAGCTTGACAATAAAGTCTGTGGTGACGCTTTCCCATGGAGCATTGGGCGGCTCTAGTGGATTGAGTGGACCGCGTGGTGGAGCGGGGTATGTCTTCGTTCTTTGACAGGTGTCACATGTGTCTACATAGTCATTGACAAAGCGTGTCATGCTGGGCCACCAGTAGTTCCGAGATAGCAGTTCCAGTGTCTTGTACCTGCCTGGATGTCCGGCGGCGGGTAAGTCATGATGTCTCCGAACCAGTTCCTTTCGGATTTCGTCATCTTTAGGGACATAAACTTTTCCCCTGAACAATAACAGCCCGTTCTCCACGTTCCACTCTTCGAGTCCCCGACTAAGAAGACGAGGTCCGAGTTTCTTGACTTTGGCAAGTGCTTCTGCCACTTCAGTCTCTCGCAGAGAACATTCACGGATACGTTTTAACAGGTCTCTGTCTGGTTGTACGCTAGCTTGCCCCCGTTGAGAAGCAGCGGCTCGGAAGACCTCTGGTCCTAGGACTATTCGTGATAGATTATCTTCTTCGTCCTTGACCTCGTGTTGGCCTAGCCTGGACATAGAATCCGACTTTCCCATTGATTTTCCGGGCTTCGGAATGATTTCAAAGTTAAAACGTGAGAGGAACAACGACCAACGTGCTTGACGGCGTGTCAAGTTACGAGCTGTCTTCCAGTACTCGAGGTTCTTGTGGTCAGAGAAGATAGGGAATTTCTCTGGTAGCCCTTCCAAGTAATGACGCCAGTCTTCAAGGGCTCGTACAATTGCCATGAGTTCTCGGTCGTAGATCTCATAGTTTCGTTCAGTCTCAGTCATGCCTTCAGACCGATAGGCTACTGGATGCCACGTGCCGTCTTCGGCTTGTTGTTCCAATACCCCTCCCATTGCATACCCGGATGCATCCGTTTCCAAACGTGTGGGTCTATCAAAACTCCACATTGCCAACATCGGCGCTTCCACAAATTGTCGGCGGAGTTCATCAAACGCCGACTGTTCTTCAGGGCCCCATTTCCAAGGAACCTTGCCCGTGAGACGGTCTAAGGGCTTACATATTTTTCCGAAGTCTTTGATGAATCTCCGGTAGAAGTTTGCAAACCCACGGAATCGGCGAATATCAGAGACATTCTGCGGTACAGGCCACTCAGCCACTGCCTTTACTTTGACAGGGTCCATGCGTAACTGATTGTGACCAATGATAACACCAAGATATTCTGTCTCTGAACGCTCAAATTCGCATTTCTCCGGTTTAAGAAACAGATCATGTTGTCTGAGCCGTCTCAGAACTTCATGTACCACCTCGCGGTGTTCGGAGATCTCCTTGGAATAGATGAGGATATCATCTAGGTAGACGGTGACCTTGCCTTCAGCAATAAGATCAGCAAAGATGTCGTTCATCATGTTCTGGAATGTGGCCGGGGAATTGGTAAGACCAAAGAACATGACCGTAGGTTCAAACAGTCCTCGGTTGGTGACAAATGCAGCTTTGTGTTCATCGCCTTCCTTGATGCGGACGTTATTGTACCCCCATCTGACGTCCAGCTTAGTGAAGAACTTAGCACCGCGCAATCTATCCATGAGTTCGGAGATTAACGGCAGTGGATACCTGTTTTTGATAGTGACTTCGTTCAACTTCCGGTAATCCTGCACTGGACGTAACTTTCCATCCTTTTTCTTGACAAAGAAGAAGGGTGACGCCATTGGGGATTTCGACGGTCGAATGTACCCTTTCTCTAGGTTCTCTCGGATAAACTTATCAAGCTCTTCTTGCTCAGGGTGTGACAGCGGGTAAACCTTTGCATGGAATCCTTTTGCCTCCGGAACTAACTCAATTGCATGGTCGTACGACTTGTGTTCTGGCAGTCGTTGAGATTCCGTTTCAGAGAAAATGTGAGCATGTTGACGATATTGTTCAGGTACCATCTCCTCAAAGGTTTTGACTGGTTTAACCCGGTTCTCGACCTCAGCTAGTTCACTAGAGTATGTGTATCCCGCTAGAGTGAACAGGCGTTCGCCTTCCTGTACCATAGGTGTCGGACGTGTACGTACAATGCGTCAGGGAGTTCCTTTTCCACCGAGCTGAGTAGTGGCCTGTGCCTGTAACTTCGGCAATTCGGCCCCATCCAAACTTCCTGAACCTTCCGTGGTTTCCTCGATGTCTTCTTCGGCCTCCTCCGTATCCACCGGCAAGTACGGAAGCTGTTCCACAACTTTCCGTAATCCCGGAGTTCTCTTCTTCCGTTTAGGCTCAGCTGTTCTCTTAGCTGCAGCCTCTCTCGCTTCATCAACCCGTTGCCTGGGTTTACATGCATCAGGACATCCATCCATCCTGATGATGCCTTCGTACCAATCAATGGTGGGGTTATGATACCGCAACCAATCGATTCCTATAATTACGTCTTCGGGTCCAATATCAGTGACCGTGAAGATGGTCCTCTCCTCGTGGTCCCCTATCCTCATATTGAGAATGGCAACTTCGTCAATAGCCCCGTCTCGATTTGGGGTTCCGTCTATGTTGTACACCGGAATGGGTTGTTTCAACTTCTGGGTTCTGATATGATGCTCTCGAACAAACCGTTTATGAATGAATAGTGTCGAGGCTCCACTATCAATCATTGCTGCGACTTCTTTAGATCTCCGCACTCCTGAAACTGTGATGGGTACGTGAAAATGTTCCGATTCAGAACCAGTCTCTAATACATCAGACGCGAGTATGGAAAATCTATTGTTACATGGTATACGCGGGGCACGTGCTTGCGCAGCTCAAATCACGGCCCGAATCAAAAACCCTCCTCAAGTCTCTTCTTGAGGTCGGCGTTCTCCGCCCTTAACTTCTCCAGTTCTCCTAGCACGGCTTTGAGTGTTACTTCCGACACTCCCGACGAGCTCGACGCTTCTTCCCTCTCAGGCTTCTTTTCTTCGGCCCGAGAAGAAGATACCTCTCCAGTGGTAGCAGCTACACGAGTCCCTCGAGGTGGTGGGCGTGGGACTGCCGGTTTGGTGCACGTGCGTGCGATGTGACTGGGGTCGGTGGTAATCTCTTGACAGTTGTAACACCGCCGACCTTGTTGCATTTTGGAGGCATCGACCTCCATGGGAACTGGACCGTTGGAAGGACGGGGAACCGGAGTAAACCTGGGCTGAGACTGGGTGGGTCTCGACGTAGTTGACGGGGGAACAGACGGAGTTTTCTTTTCCGTTGTCTCCCTGATGCGGGCGTATGCGGCTGCCATTTTCAGGGACCTATCAATCCAGCCTTGGTAATTGGCTGGAGGTGCTTCGGCCGTTGCCAGCCGCCCGTAGATGTATTCAGGGAGACCCTTTATGAACCGGATCTCCTTGTCTTTGTCGCTCAACCCGTTGATGCGACCCACGTATGACTGGAAGTTAGTGACGTATGTGCCGACATCCCGCGCGTTCTTTTCCTTCTTTTCAGCTCCACAGAGCTTCTCCAGTTCGCGAATGGCAGTATCCTCGGGCGTTGCATCGCCAAAGTACTTTTTGAGTTCAGTTTTGAACTTAGCCCACGTATCAAGATTGGCCGGCAGATCACCGTTGTGGTCAGCCATGTGATCTGTGACTGGTATTGCCCATTGGGCAGCTTTCTCCGACAGACGGTAGATGGCCGTCAGGACCTTGGTTTTCTCGTCCGTGATACTGGCAGTCACCCAGTAAGCCTCACACTGGGACAGAAAACGTTCCAGGTCACAACCATGTTCGCCCTTGTATCTGTCGGGCTTGGAATCATTGTTGTTGACCGTAACCTGCGGTCTGGGCATTGCTTGCGCGACTGCAGCTACAATGGCTGCAACCAGGGCGGGATCAACCGCGGGTGTTGTCATTGTGGTGGGAGTGGGGGAAACGGTTTCAGGAGTAGTGATGGGGTCAGGAATAATGGGGGTGACGTCTGGTGGAGTCGGTGGGTTTTCCGGTACAACTAAACTGGTATCGACTTCGACTTCTTCAGGAACTCCAACAATCAACGGTATCTGACTGTTATCGCAGGCTACGTATCCACGGTATCGTTGTCCTTCTCTGAAATGATGGGATACTACAAACTTTTGATTTCGATTTGGACACGGTTGTTGTTCGCAGATTTCAATATACGCGTGGTCCTCTTCGTTATCGTGACAATCCTGAAGATCGTCGGGATCGAAGACGTGGAAACGGTTATCGCACTCAATGATTGCTGTCTACTACAAAGGAAGTTTCTCAAAGTATCCTCCGTCCGCTACAAAAGCAACTCGACTCGTAACCTCCGTCAACCTCTTGCGCAATTGCGTGAAGTTGATCTGTCCCACTGATTGCAAGCCCCAGTTCAGTGCTTTGAGCTGGGCAGGCGTGCGCGTGGAGAGTACTTCCTCCGTGTGTTCTGTGAGGTACAGAAGTTTGTCGTTGAGTAACAGGACTGATCTAACCTGTGAGTCGTTGCGGTCGCGAGTGAGTTCGATCAGGATCTTGAGGCGTCTGGTAGTGGCCTCGATCTTCGGCTTGAGGATGCCGACTTGGTCCTTGATGGAAAACTTGTGGAAATCGAGCGTCACAGGTTTTTGTGCGTCTGGGCGAGGTGGCGGGGGTGCCTGGGAGACGCGGTCCTTGAGAGACGGTTTCTCAATTCGCTCCGCGAGGGTTTGCGCGCGTTCTGTGCGTGCACGTTCCTTGATGGACTCGTTGTCACGAGCAAACTTTTCGTGGTCGAAGGCAGGAAGCCTGGTGCCCAGGGAATGGTAGTGAGGGCGGCGTGAGACGTAGGATACGATGGCTTCAAGATCCTTTTCTGTGTAGAGACGAGGACGTCCTTGCTCGCGTAGTTCTCGACGAGCCTCAAAGAAGGACTCGGGTATGCGGCGACGAATGCGTACGTCCTTGGGCACTATAACCACGAAGTGAGATGTAGGATCAAAGGTTCGGGCCAATACAACGTACTGGTAAACCGGGAGGACTAAACTTTTATAAACTTTGGGGAAAGGGAATTTATGCGGTTGCGCGACGTCCAGGCGAGCGTACGGAGATTCTACCTAATGTCAAGAACACAACCAAACTCTTATGAAGAGCGAGGAAGTGACGACGGGAAAGGAACGACGAGCGAACTCGCGTGGACGATGACGACAGGGGTAATGATGATGAAAAGGGGAAGAGACGATGACGAGGGAGCAGCTAACGATGAGCTAAAGACCAGGATATATTAGCACAGTGGTGAGACTAGTACAAGGTGAACGTCACCTAAAGACCAGGAGGTAGAATCTGAGGTCTTTAGGGAGCTACAGGGTGGGTTTATATACATCTCAGACAAGGACCCCTGGTACCGGGTCTGTACTCCTAACACTGCCGTGGGAATGTATGGTGTGCTATGGTGCGATGTTCTACAATGTTCCACAATGTTCCAGCACCTTCTATGATCATGTGACCAGTCTGTCACATGCACTTGATCACATGCAGTAGCCATGTACCATCGATAAGATAAGATAAAGAAATTAAAAGGAAAAGAAAGGGAAAAAGTGTGCATGTTCGTGACACCACCCGTGCTCAACGGTCCCACGGAAAAGCGTCACATTGCAGTATTTCAGGACGAGAGCATTTTTCACGTTGGAGATCTTGTCAAGTGGGCATGGGTACGCCAAGGCCATATGTCACTGTGCAAGATAGGCCAAGGTAGAGCTGTTACGAACGGTCTTCACACCCTATTATTTTTCTTTACTTCTTCGATTACCTTAATAACCAGTTATCTTCTTTACAATTGCCTTGACAATCCAACTCGTCTTTCCTCCATCATTCCCTGATCCACATCGCCTCTGTTCAACACGGACTATTATGTTATCAGTTACTTTCTGATGTCCATTCAAACCTCGGACCTAACTCCAATTGGTTACCATTGCTTTGGTTTAACCCTCAGCCTTTCCATACCTCCGTTACCACTCCATCGGATCCAACTCTGTCTATCCCCTGTTTTGGGTTCAACCCCTTCTCTATTGATCTCTACCTCATGTTTCCCCTTTCTATTGTTCCTTGTTTCCGCACCTTGATGGTCTTTTCTCTCATTGGCTTTCCAGAGTAGTGGCTGTTCTCTGTGTATTGTTCTTCCTTTCTATTTCTCCGATTTGCTACCACTACCTCAGACTGGTCCAAAAGTAGTTAGGTCAACATGTATAAATAGCCGTTAGACATGGGGCTAGAACCTCAGTCTATCCACTTTGTATCAATATTCCTTCTATCGAACCATCATCTGTCTGCCACTGTGCTTGACAGCGACCGCGCGGCCTAGACCATTATCAGACCTTGAGTGTAGCTACACCAAGGGGTTCTGACCTGACAACTTGTCCCTTGACGATAGTCGGTCTTAACAAGAGCCATTCATGTGTCTGATTTTGTTATTGAAGACACCGATTGTCTATGCCTCTCGCTGGAGCAGATCAAATTGCAGATGTTGCTCCCACCTGAGCAGCAATTACCAGGTTTTGATGTGCGTGAGATTATGTATCCTGGTAAGAACTACAATGGATATTGGATGGCAGACAAACTGCTTAACCAGGTAAGCAACTTGAAGGTAGTCGGTTAATAAGCCAAGTCACAGAAACATTTTCAGCTGCGATGTGTCGTGAAGATCTTCTATCACATGTTCCCAGACTGTGTCTCCACGTTCTACCTGGATCACTTGACCGGACACGGAGCATACGCCCCTGACTCACTGAATGCACGCGACATGAACGTGAATCCTGGCGGTAATTAACGGTCAATGCACATGACAACAATTCCTATGGACAACCCTCACCCAGAGCTCTGTGGTCAGCCTCAAGAAATGGTCTTTCCTGCTAGTCTGCCTCTGGACCACAGGTACTACAACTTCCGTGGCCAGCCCAAGGGGATGCGTGTTGTGCTGGAAGAGCACGGCTTGCATGACTGGATCCGCGAGAAGAACGGCAGCCAAAAACCAATCAGAATCTGCAAAAATTGCAATTTGTCTCAGAAAGCCTGGGACAAAAATGCACACGAGGAAGCGGCTACAAAAATCAGAGCAGACAACGACAACAATCAGTGGGAAGACAACAAAAACTCCAAGGACTGTGACGTCAATCCAATCAACAACTCACCACACTGCTGCATGCTCTGAGTGCTTTTGATGCAGGCAGACTTTCAATCGGAGAAGCCCATGATCCAACTTTTCTTGGAAGAAGCTGAACACAAGTGTTATTTCCTTCCAAAATTTCACTGTGAGTTCAACCCAATCGAGATGTACTGGGGCTGAGTGAAACAACGTGGGTGTTTGAACAAGTCTTACATGTTTCCTCCCGTAGCTAATGCATAGAGCCAGGTTTCCGGTGCCTCACTGATGGCACATTCAAGACCGGTAAAGAGCTGCTCCCGGAACTCCTCAACTCATGTGAAGTAAAGACCATTCGAGCTTTCTTTTGAAAGTTGTGGCAGTACATGGATGCATACAGGTGCGCTGAATATGTCAGCTTACTCTTCCGTTGTTCAGTCCTCACTTACCTGTCTTCTCAGCAAGGGCCTCAACAACAGGCAAGTTGAATTTGCAGTCAAGAGATACACCTCACACAGGCGCATCCCAAACAGCATCATGATGAATTTAGGAATGCTAGACAACCCCAACTGAGGGCGATGAACGGTGAATGGTGAACAGTATACGGTGTACGGGGTTGTGAGAAGTGTCCGGGGGCCATATTACCTTATTTAGCAATTAGATGCCTTCCTTATAGGAAACTCTCAATTTCCTCCTGCCAAACATTTTGGACGTTGAGCAGGAGGAAAGTAACGAGATAGCTCGATAGCTATAGGCTATCCTTATGCATTCCGTACACAATTGGTAAGTTTAATAATATTTTGGTGGACTAGATACAAAAATTGAAAATGGGGCTCCAAGAGGTTGGTTTTGAGCGTAGCGCACTGTAGCAACAAAGAGCTCCATTATGAAATTGTCAAACCCTGCCATGACGCTCCCGCGGCTGGACATCCGGGCATAAATGGTACCATAGAGCTAGTCTCAAGACACTATTGGTGGCCAAAGATGAATGCCTTTGTAGAGACTTACGTACTAGGCTGTGATTGCTGTCAACGCTACAAGTCAGCTCCACATTCTAAAGCAGTACTACAGCCTCAGGAAACTTTGGCCAGACCTTGGGAACACATTGGTGTGGGTCTCATCACTCAACTGCCACCCTCTAAGGGATTTGATTTGATCAGAGTATACGTCAACCATTACTCCAATCAAACGCTCATCATCCCTACTACCACTAAGGTTAACACTGAGGGAATTGCTGATCTACATTACAAAGAAGTATTCCGACTTCACGGCATTCCCAAGAAGGTGTTCTCTGACCGAGGACCCCAGTTTGCAGCATGCTTCATGCATGCGCTCTATCACCGCCTAGGCATAGAGACTGGTTTTACAACCGCCTATCATCCGCAAGGAAATGGCAAAGTTGAACACAAAAACCAGGATATTGAACAGTACCTGCATCTATTCTGTCAGCAACAACAAGATGACTGGGTCAATCATCTGCCGGCAGCTGAATTTGCACTCAACTCACAAATACATGCAGGTAACTCACAGACACCGTTTGAAGTCATCTACGGATATTGCCCCAACTTCACCATACCAGTTGGCAAGCGAAGCAATATTCCATTGCTCAATGAGCACCTTGATAATATGGCTTGAGTACGCAAAGAGACGGAAGCAGCTCTTTGTCTAAGCAAAGAAAAGATGAAAGAACTCTACGAATCCAAAAAAAACGATCTCCACATCTCCTCCAAGTGGGCAACATGGTCTGGCTGAATGCTAGGAACCTCCAAATTCACCAGGCCACCCCTAAACTTGGTCCTTGCCAGCTCGGCCTGTACAAAGCCATTGAACGCAGCAATCTTGACTACAAGCTTGATCTGCCTAGCTATCTCCGAATGCACCCCGTCTTCCACATCAACCGTCTAAGTCCCTGGCACGACAATGGCAAAGACGTACCTCCACCTTCTGATTCTATTGTCATAGAAGGAGAAGAGCAGTACATCGTCAAAAGGGTGCTAGACAGCAGGCTACACAGACAATGGAAGAAACTGCAATTCCTTGTCAAATGGGAAGGGTATTCAGACAGACACAATAGCTGGGAACTGGTTGAAAACCTCAAGAATAGTCAAGAAGCAATTGACAACTTCTGCAAAGCAAATCCCAGAGTGCCCCAGGTCATCAAAGCTTCACTCTTCACAGATCTCCACTTGCACTTTTGGGAATTTAATACCCAGACCAACCCTGCTTTCCTCTACACAATCTATCCATCTACATACAATCTTAGTTGGGATGAAGGCAAACACATCAGTCTGGATATCTCAAGAACATCACATTGACAGGTAACGTCGAGTCAATGACACCAGAAGGGGAGAAACTTCCTAGCATCCTTCTGACTAGACAATTGGGGCAATTCTGCTGAATCCCTGTAGTCGGGTAGAAGACCTCTATCACCGCAGCACAGTGATGCTTTGCAAGGACACTTGATTTTAGGAGGGGGGTAATGTTGTGGATGGCCCGACTAGCCCTTGGTTTTTGCATTTTACATCCAGCTTATAGCTTGAAACCTGGTTGCAACCTAGCTTGCAACCCTCTCTGCACAAGCCCCTTGCATGTCTATTAAGCGCCCGTATCACGTGACTTAGGTGCTCTACATGGTCACATTACTAGCTGCTACGTCACACAGGCACGTGACTCAGCTTATGTAAGACCACATGGCTACAACCACATGGCTCAGCCCATAGCTAGGGATTGATGTCATAGATACCGTTCACATGGACTCCTTTTGTTCTTTCCCTATTGTTCTCTTTATGGAAGAATGTTCTCACAGGTGTGGGAATGGAATACAATGGTTGGTCTTCTTTTAGATAGATTCTCTCACAAGTAGAGGTCTTGGCAGAGTCCAGACAATAGCTATTGTTCTTCTTTAGGTAGTTCTATTGTTCTTTGTTCACACGGCTTCTTGCAGAGCCTGCCCTTAACATAATTTGTGCGCAGGTCCCTGAAGTCTATATATACTGCTGCATGTACGCTCCTAGCCCCCCATCTCGACCTCTTGGTCTTTACTGGGCTAGGTAAGCCACACCCTCTTGTACTATATAGCTGGCAGTACAAATACTAACTTGGTCTTTACTGAGCTAGCAACTTGCATAAAGTTTGATAGCTAGTGAGAGCATTGTGCTTCAAGCCTGCCACCACCTCTTTGTTGTCATCCACATTGTGTCCCTATAAGTTGCATCGAGCTTCGTCTCCGTGACAGGCGCCTGAATCTGGGCAAGTTCAAGTTCTGTGGGTGCCAAGGCTTGATTTGAGTCACATGTTGTGAAATGTCCATGCATCAGGTGATCACCTTGAGGCTCTTTGGCCTGTGCCTTGCATAACTCTTGTGGTTCCAGTAAACTAGATGGGCCAATCACAAGCAGAGTGGGGGTGGTGCTTAAGGCTCCTTGCAACTGTTGTGCAAGCCTGTTTGCCAGAGCCCTTTCGTGTAACGTGGTATCTGCATATGGCAACAGGGACTTGCTTTATGCAAGATCTCACAATGTTTTGAGCCTCATGTATGCTTGGCAAATTTTGGGCATATAAATGTGACCAGTCTGTCACATGTTCTTGATCACATGCATCAGACATGTGCCATCAATAAGATAAGATAAGGAAAAGAGAGAGAAACAGAAAAGATAAAAAGTGTGCATGTTTGTGACACTAGATAATCTTCTCAGTCAGCTACAGGGACACGTATTACGGGGGACATGCTACTACCTAGACAACAGCCACCAATGATTGTGCTACATAAGGGGGTAATTGTTTACAGGAGCTACGTAGATCTACCTAGCAGTTGTCATGTTTCCAAATGTAAGGATTTTGCACTTTTGCTGGTGATAACGAAAACTTGTGCCTAATTAACACAGTTGAAGTTGGACGTACTACAGTAATTCATGTTCATGTTGAACGTATGCTTATCTGCATGTGCCTACAAAGTAAGTTGAAACTTCGAACCCGAAATGTCAGATCACCGAAACGATTGCGCCACTGGGAGGGCAGATGACTGTAAAAATGCTGTACTGCGATGCATTGTGTGCAATGCCTCCTATAGCGCATTCATACACTTGGTTATCGACTCGCTTATCCAGCTTGTCCTTCTCCATCAAAATCATCGTCCTGCGAAAGCGAATCAGAATGGGGAGTCGACCTCGGCCACCGTCTACGTGACAGTATCGACAGATCATCGTCTTCGCTCGAGCTCTCGCTACTCTGCGCTGATGGATGTCCATGGTCGTGCGATGTCGTTGCAAGGTCATTCCCAAACGCGTGTCCGTTGCGTTGCCGAATGGATGAAAACGGAGAGAACGACGCAGTGCGCAGACGATGGAAGAACGCAGATGGGCTGGACGTATGTAAAGACGGCTGCTCTCCAGGCGATGAGTGGTTCACATGCGGTTCAGTCACGTCTTCAACCCGTTCCGGTGGAGGATCCGGCGAAGCCCTGCCGTAATCGACTAAGGAGATGTCATCTCCGCTGTCTCCATCAGCAGACTGGGCTGTAGGCCATGTTCGACGAGCAGCGAACGCCCGCCGGACGTCTTGACTAGACATATTAGCCGATCTGGCCAAGTGGGCAGTCGGGAACGGTTGGCTGTTACGACCAGACTGGTTGCTTTTAGGCCGCACAATTTCGTTCATAATAGAGATATCTTCTGTGTCCGAATCCAATGGTACAGGCAAATCTTGGTTTTGGGAGAGCATGACTTGCGGCGCAGTCAGTTTGATGTCTGTGATCGGCAAAGGCAGCTTGCCCTGTGGCTTGGTTTCGGTCGTCTGATCAAGTCTCTTCTGCGCCCGCGTACGCATCGCTCGGCGAATCGCTTGTCTGCTCAAGAATATATGTTTCTCAATACGGTAACGGTTCTCTATAATGTGCAACTGGAACTGGATAAGCTGTACAGTCATGCTTGCTGTGGGTAGATGACTCACCTTTGGCCACGTCACTAGCTGACCAACACGCATCATCCTGTCTAGTTCCGGGACATCTGGATCACTTAGAATGTTGAGCCAATCCTATGAGCAACGTCCAGTCAGTCGGTAGCTAGGGTGGTGTAGCACAGCTCATTCACCTTGAAGCGCGTTCGTGGCCAGATGCTAAGAATAGTGAGCGAAGAGTCACAACGGTGTAATAGCTAGCTTACGTGACTGTACCGTCGAACCGCTGTAGGAATACACTCGACCAGTCTTGACCCAGGAGAGGAGGCAGCAGATCGAGATCGCGAATAACCTACAACGCCTTTAGCACAATAGAGACGTTGATAGGATGTACCAATACCTTGAAGTTCTTCGTCAACTCGAGCTTGAGCCACTGTTCCGCCGCAGAGAGTAGAAAGTTGCCTCGCCAACCTACATTGAGGCGTAAATACATGGGGATTGTCGTCCGGACACAAGCTGACCTTTGCCTTTACGTGTAGCAACGGGTTTGCCTGCCGATCCTCTTGGAGCAAAGAAAAACAAATGAACATGGGGATTGGCCTGAGATACAACCGGGTGTGTGACTGTATGAAATATGAGTTAGAATACTGTTTTACAATGAGATGAAGAGAATGTGGACCGTTAAAATAGAGATTCAGCGACTGAACGGGTATGTCGACCCGTAGCGACCCGTCCTTGAACTTGCTCCCCCAATTCCAAGGTATGATAGATCCGTCTCTCATCTTCTGCATCAACACCACCGGGTTCAAAATCCCGGGTACGGCAGCAGATGCTAATAATGCACTCCAAATGACAGTGTCTGGAGCATTGAGATAGTTCAACAATTTCGTCGGACTAGAGTCATTGCGTTACTGGTGATTATCCTTCGATGCAGTCAAAGGAGACTCACGAGTGACGGTCAGCAGGGATAACCGAAACATTCAGGATTCTTCCTGTCCGCATATATGCCTCACGGAATGTCATGGATCCACGGGTGAAGAAGGTCGCTTTCCTGGCCCATTCTATGCTGTCGAATCGAGCGCCTGTCCTCCAGAAACGCTTGAACCAGACTTTGAACGGGTCTTCGCAGGCAGTAATGCGATCAGCCAGCTCAGGAACTAATATCTGCTTCAGCTCCGCATCAGTGCGTGTGCACACCAAAGCTGCTACCAGTCCACCAGCAGAAGTACCAGAGATGACTCGCGGCAGTAGGTCAGCATCGAGAAACGCTTTGACTACACCAAAGTGGTCTAGAGGCAGAAACAGTGTTAGACTCGGCGAAGATCGTATCTGCACACACTGACAGTAGCCAAAGGTCGCTCCACCTGACAAACAAAGCGCGGTGGTCCCAAGATTCGTATTGATGTTTTTGAAGAAACGCTTCTTCTCTTCGTTCGAGATCTCAGGCGTGTTGCGTATGAACTCAATGGCTTTCTCCTGCTCTGTCACATAAGCTGAAGGATGAAGCAGATCAGTACGCTACGTGGACCATGGCAAAGATAGTTGGCACACATTCAATGAGATCCTTGGTACCATAGAATGTCTGTTCGACACAGCGTGAATAGTTTGCGGAAGCAGGAAGTGAGCGATATTACCTCGCTATATAGCCTGACAAAAACGGATCAGTGACTAAGGTGCAGACTGACCCACTCAATGGCGCGCACACACATACCTCGGGGACTCTACTCCCGCGAAATTTGTCCTGATACATGTTTCAAGTACTCCCAGCAATCCTCGTGCGTCGTTCTTAGCTCTGAGGTTCCTCAGCGTTCGCAGGACCTACGTCGCAAAATACTCCATCAGACACTTTGGAGCGACTAAGACAACCGTGCAGTTTGCACCTTCCGCGCGAGTTTCCAATCGTAGTAAGGGTCTTCTTCAATCGACTTCCACTCATCAAAGTGCAGGTATTCGTCCATGGCCAAAGCGGCATCTTTCCATTCCTGAAGTAGGTCAGTTGCTCTGGCGCTTTGTACGAAGGGTAGGGTAGAGTCACCTGGTACGACTTTGCACCACGTAATCGCTTTCTCAGTACACCCTTTCGACCTCTCCCTAGGCACAAGTATAAGCATAACATACAGGACCGCAAGAGGTTCAGATGAGCTGACATGCGATCAGCCATTCCTTGGTGTTCACCAACTGTCTTATAAGAATGTAGAGGCCAAACTCTGCCGCAATAATTAGAAAAATGAGGGACTGTCAAAGATGAGATACTTGAGTGAATAGACAGTCACTGTAGATGAACGACCGGTACGTACCAGTAGCGGCCATCGCACCAGCACAAACAACCACTCCTGCCTCCTGCTGTCTGTGGTCCGCGCACTGCCTGACTTTCTCCGCCTATACATGCCAAAGTTGAAGGATGCTTGCTTGAGCCTATGCTGCACGTGTCGCTCGCAAGAGACTGCTTACCGTCTGACCCTTTGGTTCACCGGCGCGAAGTCGGATAATGCAGAAACCTTGCGGACGCGATGGCCAAATGGAGAGGATGGCACCACCAGAGGAGACGCAGGGCTTGCGAGTTCGTCAGTGATCCCGCTGAATTCGTCTGCTTTGAGAGCCTCTTCAAAGGCACTCATGTGGCTGCAGTTACGACCGCATAATGTCAGTTATATCACTAGTGGTGGATGTTTGCACACCTCTCATCGACATAGTCCATGTACAAGGCCGGTACATAGTTCCGTTGTGTTCTGAACGTCCCTCCGCCGGACGTCGAACTAGAGCTCATCGAGTTTCGAGATGAAAATTAGAAAGCAGAATGTTCTACTTTGAGTGGGGGATCAGCATGACGGAGACCCGGTCCACCACTAGCGCTCTGTCGGACGCGCTTGTCCATAATCGCATGTCAACTTTGTAGTACTTAGATGGCAATATTACATCATTTGTATTCCCAACTTCATACGACTGCAGATACAGTATGTTCAGGTAAGACAGCCTGAGGTATTACAAGCGTTCCACTCTAATTAGCAGCAGATATCAACAAAACATCCGCTCCTTTTTCTACGGCTCGATATGCCAGTGTACGTCGCTTCAACTTGAACTATCCGACTCGAAGTACCGAAGCTAATGGAATGCCCTGGCCACAATCTCATAGAACTGTTGACCTTGCAGACCAGCCATTTCAAGCTCGAGGGCGGAAGGCTGGCGAGAGCCGTCAGAGCCGGCGATGGTACCTGCCCCCCAGGGTGAGCCTATCGCAATGGAAAAGATCAGTGATTGGTGCGTAAAGATTATAGAAGGAGCGGCGTGCACTTACCACCGTGTATCTCCTCAAAGCTTGTCATCTGAGTGAACGTCCTGCTGTATCCAAGCGGGACGTACAGGATACCGTGGTGTGCGAGGGTGGACAGAGCGGACGCTGCAGTAGTCTCCTGACCACCGCCCATACCTGCTGAAGCTACGAAAATGGCGGCATACTTTCCGGCCAGTGCACCGGTGGACCACAACTGACCGGTTGCGTCCCAGAATGTCTAGAGCGGTGTGAGCGCAGCGTGTCTTGAAACAGGATATAACTAACCTTCCATTGATTAGGGAAGTTACCGAAACGCGTGGGGATACCAAGGATGAATGCGTCAAAGTTGGCTAGGTCTGCGGGCTCGAGTACTGGATAATCGGGTTTGGCGGGTGCGTACATCTTGTCCAAGACTTCTTGTGGGAGAGTCTCAGCAATTCTACGAAACGTGGGTGAACTCAAGAGGCTGCATGCAGACCGGACGTTGTACGCACTGGTAGATGGTCACCTTTCCGCCAGCCTTTTCTACACCGCCCTTCACGGCTTCCGCCACTATGGTCGAACAAAGTGAACTGAGGGTCGGCGTAGAACGCAAACCGAACAGGCACTTACTGCCAGTGATATGTCCGTACATCGAATAGATGATGATAGCTACTCTGGGAGCTGCCTTGGGTGTTTCCTCAGCCTTAGTAGTGGCTGAAGCTGCTTCTGCAGGCCTCGCTGTTTCTGTCTTGCCGTTAGTGGCAGACTGGGGCTTGGCCCGCGGCTCATTATCTTCCTTGAAGTTTTTGCCAAGGCTCTTGCACGGAAAGCAGAACACCATTGCGACGACTCAAAGCGAGGAGTACCCGAAACGAGGAGAGAGGGTGTAAGATACTGTATGAAAGCCAGTTCCCAAAAGTCAACAAGCTGCTCATTATATAAGTACTCCTATTTTTCCAACATCATGTTCTGCTGACCGATCAATAACACATCTATAAAACGAAACTTGTTCCCACCGCTCATGGTTGGTGAGAGTTGCTGAGAAAGTGTTGCCAAATTCGGACTTGCCAGCCACGCAAAAGCGTGTCATCAGCAACACGCAAGCATGATAAATCTGAGTCTTATGCAGCACTCTCTGCACGCCGCTCTAGGCTTGCATAATGTTCCAACGACGGCAAACCACTATTGACAAGGCAAGGTAGAATTATAAATCGGGTTTATAGACATCACTGGTTCTTCTTCTCCGCGGCGTTGAAGCCCTTTGGAGCGTCCAGCCTAACGGGAGACTGAATACTCGCCAGCGACGAAATGCCTAGGAAGACGACGGGCACAAGTACAAAAAACGCGACGAGAAGGGAGATAATCAATCCGGGGCTGAGCAGTTGGTAGCGCTTCAGAATTCCACCATCGCTTGGTGCCACCTTCAACGCTGATGCTGCGCTCGTCAATGGCGCAGTAAGTGTGTCACCGAGGGAATCATCTTCAGTTACTTGGCGAGCTTGCAGAGAGGACGTCCATCCTGCGTACAAAACAAGGTGTTTGGGGAATGCAATCGATATTGCCTCTAGATCCGAGGAAAGTAGGTTGTCTGATGCCAGAGGCCAATCAATAGCTGTCTACCAGGCAGCAGAAAACGATATGCGCACCGCACTCTGCAAGGAGGTTGTGCCTGGTCTTGGAGAAGCCCTCCAGTTCAGGCATCTCCAGATACACAACGTGCTTTTCGGTCGAGCCCTGTCCAACGTGAGGCCCGAGCTCGCCGGAGGAGACAGTGAGGGTTTTTGAGCCACATCGTTCGGCAACAGCGCGCCCGATGCTGGTGAACGGGTTGCCCGAGCTCTGGAGCATGTAAGGGAGCTCCACTGACCACGGGGCGTTGGCGAGCTTCTGCGCCAGCGTGGATGAATGTGACAAGGAGCGTAGGTCCGATGCATGAAGCTGTTTGAACATTAGTGCAAGCCTAACGCAACACGGACTCTACGCACCCCTGCTTGGTCCACAAGAATTACGGCATCGTGGTCGCAAATACTCTCACTTGTAAGAAGACTTTCAAGGAAACCTGACGCATGCGTTGACTTGGACACAGAGTAGGGCGAGCTTGCACTGGTCTGTACGTGAGAGGGTCTTCTTGTATCAGTAGAACTCAGCCATACCTGTGTGATGACCATGCAATAATTGGGCTTCTATCTGAGTGCGCGAACGCCGTGGAGAGTAGTGTAGCGAACAGGACAGCTCGAGTATACATCATGGACGTTGTGGACGACCTCAGCGTACTATCCTTTCGCTGATATTACCCATGTCTCTTATTTGGATGTTATCTAAAATAACTCGGGAAACTGCTTTTCGATCGGAATCTCAGGCGCTCCGAGCAATTCACGGTCACTCTCTGTGGCCACATATCCCGCATAGACCCCAGCGCAGCGACAACGACACCGAACTTGACATGTCCCTCAGGTGACGCTTCAGCAATAATCGCATCTTTCTTTGACGAGTATTTCTTGAGCTCATTGCGACAACCCAGTAGTTTGTTTCCGTTTGTTTTCAGCTACATGACCTAGTCCCTGCCCCGCGAGGCCTCACTATTGCATCTAAGCTACCCGGATGGCTACCAAGCATACTCACAACTCGCATACATCTGACAGCACGGGTCTGTTATATCTTGCGCAAAGTCCCCCGAAAATATCGTTGAACTCGCCTTTGCTTGCCTCGGAGATCAACTTGCCACCACACCCCCTCATCCACTGCTGGGTATATACACCACTCAACAATGTTGACCCGCTGCAGACCCTTGAAGCAGCCAGGAGAAAGGTGGTGCTGGAGAACAAGTCGCTACCGGTTGTGAAGGCGTTACTACCAAGAGTCCGTGTTGGCAGAGACTCGCAGTCATCTGTGCTGTATGTCTTTGCTGTTGGTAGCTCGCAAACATCGCTGCAGCCAGACACATCGGCTTATGAACCAAATATAAACGGGCTAGTCTGTGAGTACCTCATAAGTTTATCGCAGCCACAGTTAGATAAGATTCATGTGCTCCATATATAATAGGTCTTGAAACAAGTCATTTCTCGCCAGCAGGACTGTATCCATGTTCTGCTGGGTGTTCAATGCAATTAGAGCCGTGCCCGTCATGTCTACTGGCACGACCTGAAGATCGATCATCACCGTCCTGGTCGTCTGCATGTCTCCTCCCACGAGTCCCACTCCGCCAGCCCTACACGGAATTCATATGTGCCGTTCGAGATCGCCTCGTAGAGGATGTCACACAAGCCTCAATCTCGTCGAAGCACAGTTCCAATACTAGACAGGCGGTTCGTTACAAACGAGGGTTCCTGCTTGGTCCTACACAAGCTACATCAACCGAATGGGGGATAGGTTGGGACTATAGTGCCAGACAGCGTTCTCTGGTCTATTGCGAGCTACAGCTGCATCTGTACCCCACACGGATTTTGCTACATCCAGTACTGCAGTCTGCGCAACTTCTTCCATTGTTGACGACTTCTCACTCGTCTGTGGTTGCTGGAGACCCCATCACGCTTTTGCCTCACGGTATCCCGGCGTACTACTTGAACACTTATACCGGACCTGTCGGTAGCTTGACCCTTCAATTTGACGACGCACTTATAGGCTTGGGTGCAGGCGACTGGAAAACTCCACTTTCGTGCCTTCATCAACCTCACGCCACTGGAGCACGCTACGGCGCTAAATTCTGTTCCAAGAACCCTACATACGTGATTGCATGGCTTGCTGTTCAGAATAGACACGGAGAAGATAAAGGGATGCCTATCGTATGGCCTTCTAGCCTATGTGTTGTCCCTTCATCGAATTCCACTCATCCAAGACCCCCATTGGATTTTATACCTATGATATCAGCTCAGCTACTCGCTTCTCCACCAGCGCATGCTGCCAGACCTCCCTCCCTTGGTCTTCCCTCAACAACGCTCGCGCCACCACTAGCTCTTCCAGAACCGAGGACACCGTCGCCTGTATCTGCTAACCCTCCAGGCTCCTTTTCTGTTACGTTGTCCGAACGTGCTCATTCTGTTCCCGGAGAAGGGAAGGAGACGTCGCCAACCCCGCGACCACTTCGTCCATCATTACACCGCTCCCCAACCGCCGACTCTCTACGTGCTTTCCGGACTCTGACCATCACACACAAGTGTGCGCAAGAAGTAGCGAGTGAAGTCCGTACCTACGTGGACGCCGTCACTCGAGAACGAGAGAGGGAGCGCGAACGTTTGAAACGTGAACGAGAAGGTGGGAGCGTGTCGCGTATCGCATCCGGATCGATCAAGCCTGTAGACAAGACACCCGGGTTTAACTCTGCGAGCTTGTCTTCAAGAAAAGCGCAGATTGAAGCTGAGGCTTCAGCACCCAAGCAAGAAATTGAGCAACTCGTGGATTTCGCACTCACACCTGCGCAAAGCAGCTATACTGCGCCCAGCGATGTACACAGTGTCACATTGGAACAAGAAGAACCAAGCTTTCCGACGGACGGCCTTCTTTCCTCGGGTACAGATATGCCTTCGAACCGAGAGCCTGTCGAGCCTGTTATCAAGAGTGAGCTGATTCCGCCAGCTATAGCCCAGCCAAATAACATCGATACATCCGCCAATTCATTTGATCCCTTTCCTGCATTGGACTCAGGCTGGAATCCGCCAGGTGCGAGTAACGACTTTATGGGCATGTCTCTTGATAATTACGACATCGGCATGGGATTTTCTATGGGTATGAACGAGGCAGGAGATGGTGGCAATGGCGGCGACGCATTCAACATGGACGATGGATTTGGCGCTTTTACCGACGACGATTTCAACTTTTTCGATTCACCGACCACTACCACAAGGGCTCCTGCGACGACTTCGTCAATGCTCACGCCTTCGGCTGGTCCTGCGCCGCTTATTCCAGGGGTCAGCGACAGCATCCAAATCTCAGGATCAGGATTTCCGTCGGCCACTAGCCAAGCTACATCAATACCTTGGCTCAACCAAACACTTGGTGTAGGTATGACTCCAACGTCACTCGACGCCTCAACACCCGCTGTCTCCCCTGAGCTAGTACCATCTACGCCATCTCACACACCTCCTTCTCACTCTGCCCCCGTCACTCCATCGGTGATGCTCGCAGATCAACTTCAGTTGGTGCACATTCGCAGAAGCTCCGTAAGCAGCGCAGCATCCAATAACTTCGATCCTATCCCTTTCGCTCAGAGCCACAGAATGGCGGATGGCAAGTACGCGCAGGGCAAGTTTGCGTTGACCACGTCGCCGCCGGATGACGAAGATATGACCATGTCACGAGCATTACCAAGCTCTTCAAGCTTCAGCTGGCACCTGACTTATCGTACTGCGACGGACCCGCGCATAGGCATCGTGCGCCGACTTGCTGGGGCCAAACGCAAACGGCTCTCCGACCTGGATGGACGAGAGGATAGGAAGTCGTTGCCTTGGTTTCGTGAGAATGAAGAATGGGCAACCGAGTCTGTCCTGGAAGAGCCTGAATCCGATGGCGATGAGGCCAAGTCCAATTCGGAGCCTGACGATGATGATGCCATGGATGAGGACTGGAGCCGACCGGTTTCTCGCGCGCGTACACCGCCGCCATCGTATCTGCCATTGGGTCCAACACTGATCCAGACGCAGTTCCAGCATTCTCTTCTTCTGCCGCTGTGTATGCCGCTTCGCCCACCTGGTACCGGTCCAGAAGTCGCGACAGGAACAACCGCGCCGCTGATCTCAGCACCTACACCCGTTTCTCCTGCTGCCATTCTCGGTGCCCCTTCTGAACGATCGAAAGCTCTGGAAGGCGCCGCACAGATTTTGATTAAGGAGGTAGTAGAGAATAGTGTATGGGGAGATTGTTGGCGAGCTTCTTTACTCGCGATGCAGGGTAGTGGTAAGAGTAGCAGCGATATCTGGATGTCAGATGTACAAGGTGCTAGTCAGCTACTTGGCGTTGTTGCCGATTTAGAAGCACAATTGACGGTTGGCAAGACGTTCGTTGCAGGTGAGCTATTCTCCCTGATCCTTAATTATCTTCTGCTAATTATATCATGCTAGATGATATGCAGGAGCTCCAACCTCCTTCGTTTACTGTGACCAAGGCCGATGGTGTCATCCAAATCCTGCCACCAGCGTTGCGATTCTGGGAGAAACTTGGCCTGCATCCTAGAGCAGGAGCCAAGAACGTCGTTGCATTTGTTTTCTTTGAAGGAAGCGACGATGAGGCCGAGACAGAAATTGCTGATTGGCTGGATAAACTATCTGCGGTGTATACGGTACGTCAATCCAAACTCCCTGCAGCGCCTGTATCGCCTGTATCTAAACACTGTACAGTCAAAGCACTTTGGTACGCATATATGTGGCCGTGCTGCTGCATGCACAAGAAATGGTCTGGTCCCCGTCTCTTTCGACACCTTCCGGAAGACACTGGGTGCGAATATATTTCCCTCCTCATGTGATGCGTGTTCTGACACCATGCCAGTTTCATTCGTTGCCAGCCTTCCGGAACTCGACACTCCTATGGTTTTTTACATCGTTACACCGACAAGAATGATGAATTTGGCCTCGTCATCATTACGCCAAGTATTGTCTGCTGTAAAGAAGGTGAAGAAGACTTACCCCGAAGCGCCCATCCTGATACACCTCCTTCCGGAGTCCTTGATTCAAGGCGCCCTGCACAATCCCACTTTGCAGCACGCTGGTTTTGAAACCGTTGCTGATGCAATTTATGAAAGGGCGTTGCTACCCGTCGACAGAGCGATGTCTCGAGCACTGCTCCCTGCAGATGACAAAACCCGTGCACTGTTCAGCGAACCTGCATTTGCGCTCGCGGGATCTATTCATCGAAAGGTAACATATTCGCTTGAGGCCCATCCAAGTACTCTAGACGTCACGGACCGGAATCTCATGTTGCACGTCGCCTACTGTGTCTCGGAATGTGGCAAATGGCTGTTTGCGGCATGCATCGACGAAAGAGGCGACGCTCATGATTTGCGAGCTTGGATTGTGCCCGACGACGATTCTGACTCCTTTATCGCCAACAATGTTTGGGAATTTTCTATGAGTACCGCAACGAAGGCACATGTCGAATGGAGGGTTATATTGGCTAAACTGGGAGCAATAGGTGTTGCTGAATTACACGGTGCGTACGACCATTGATATATATGTACCAGTCTCAAGACTGAATGTGCTGGGACTTACAGCATGGCAATCGCGCTTAGATGCTGCTGCTGCGGAGAACCAGCATCTACCACCGGTGCAGGTGCTGTTCACAACGGCAGAGTTTGACGATCCTTGGAGTTTTATTGCGTCGGACGATTCAGCTACTCAGAGACATCCTTTGGCTCCTCATCGCGCGCCCAAGAATCCCACTGGAGTTGTTTTCGCCGATATCTCATCGACCTTCTACAGCCTGAAACACAAGGTCCCAAGCATGAGCTCATCCTGTATCGGCTGTGCGTCAGAATTGGCCTTCATTCCTGACACAGAAGACGACAGACCTCTGGAAGAGCTGCAAATCCGCTCTCTACACACCAGTACCCTTGCAAGGGTCCCCGCAGGCACTGACCACACTCAAATCTCTATGCTTCGTCTGAATCTCATACATTCCATGCACTCCGTGCACGCAAGTCATATAATAGCAGACGAGGTCACACTGGACGCGGTTACAAGAAATTATCATGACCTCGCTGTTCTTACGGGGTGTCGGTGGAAATTGAACGCAAACCCGGTACTACCCTTCCACCTCGCAGCCCTGGAGGTTGTTTCCTCTGCCTTGAGTCGAAGTGACATCGCTACGGATTAATATGCCGCCTTTATTCAAGAACACTCCAGCACAGTTTTGACCGTGGTTCTTGTTCGACGTTACCTCAAATTGTTTTACTGCATCACACAACATCTCCCCCGGTTTTTGGACCGTATCGACTTACGAAGCATCTTGCATCTCAACATCTTAATTGCTATCCTATATTTCCAATCCACGACGTGCATCACACAATGTATAATACATACGGTCCATCAGCTGTCCATAGCTGATATTCAACTCTGCCTGCTGATAGATAGGGCTTCGTGCCCCGAACTTGCACGTCAGGCGGACCAGAATGTTGATGAAAGATGCCATAAGTGATAGCGTCGACAGCGATATAGGATTGGGTTGAAGAATACGAGTGACTAGTCCATCTCTGTCTGGTCTCGAGGCCTATACTTGATTCCTCGACTCTCCAGTTCTGCTTCGACGTCTTCCGGTATCCTGCCTTTGACTCGGACAGCATACATCCCACGGCAGTATTTTGCTGTAGACCAATATGTCAATGACTCAAGTGATGTTTGAATATGTGATCACGCACATGTCCTCTGCCACCTTGCCACCCAGCTCGTCTCGGGATCTATAACTGAGATAATTCCGTCGAAGTGCGTCGTGGTACATGCTTGTATTCTGTCAGCGTAACCTTTCATCTGCGTTGTATGTTCAAAAATCTGTGAGAGATGTTGCCTGCTGCCGTTAGCCATGGATAGCGAACCTGCATGAGTTCTTCGCAGTTTGGACAGCCTATCCTGCGGAAGTCGGCTGGTGTCTGTATTATTGAGCAGAGCAGGCATGCTCGGAGTGCCTTTGCACGTGGCTGAGAGGGAATAGCTGCCTGTCCTTGGGACATCTTGTTGTCTGGTCTGGTGTCGAGGAGAGGGTATTTCGCCGAACAATACTACTAGTATGTAGAGGCGCGGAGCGTGACAGCTTTGTGAGAGTCACGTGGATGTCACGCCTGGCACAGCGTGTTTGTGTGTCCACTGCGGGCCTTTCACATTTCGTCCTTGCAGTCACTCTGCTTCAAAAATGCAGGCCGTATCCCGTCCAACCTCCGCCTCCACTCGTCCGGCAGCCTCACCCAACCCAACTCAACCCTACCAAGTAAACACCCAGACAAAAGTCTTTGACACTGCGCACGGTCGTTTGCTATGCATTGCAGACATTCGAGGAAGGCTGTCGGCACTAAATGACCTTGCGCGGGAGGCCAATGCAGTTGCGATTATCCACACTGGGGACTTCGGATTTTTTGGTGCGTAAAGGAAACTTTTGATTTGTTGTAACGCGTTCCGAAATTGCATTTGCAGAGGCATCCAGTCTGGACCGTATAAACGATCGCACACTGCGCCATCTCACGATGTACTCGCCACTCATACCCTCAGCACAGCGTTCTCATCTTCTTGCCCCAGAGAATCCGCCGTCGGCCATTCGCTCGACAGTCACAATTTCTCTTCTCTCAGAATTCCCCTTACTGCAATCCGGCCAAATCAAGCTGCACATCCCTGTGTATACAGTGTGGGGCGCATGTGAGGACGTTGTAGTGCTCGAAAAATTCCGCTCCGGTACGTATGCAGTGGACAATCTGCATGTCCTTGACGAGGCTACCACCCGTCTCCTCGATCTTGGTGGCGTCAAGCTGCGTTTGTTGGGTCTGGGTGGCGCGCTCGTTTCGCACAAGATGTTTGACAATGGTGACGGCTCAGCAACCATTGCTGGTGGCCAAGGCACAATGTGGACGACTGCTCTTCAGATCGGTGAACTCGTTGACACTGCTCAACGGGTCTTCGATCAGACGGAGACACGTCTGCTGGTGACACACGCAAGTCCCGGACGAGAGGGGATCATGGCGCAGCTCGCTCTCGTCCTAAAAGCAGACCTGACAATATCAGCTGGCCTTCATTTCAGATACGCATCCTCATACAATGAATTCAGCGTGCAGGGCGACTACGAAGGCTTCCGGAGAAAACTTACAGCCGGAAAGGAGAACTTCGACAAAGTATGGGAGAGCGTCAAGCTGCAAGTCGATGCTATCATTGACGAGAATCAGCGTGTTTTACTCGACAAAGCTCTCTCCGTCATTGAGCGCATCCCTCCACCTTCGAATCAACCAGGCCCGAACGGGCACATGCCTGGAGAAGAGCCTGCCTGGAAGAACTGCTGGAACTGGAACCTTTGCGACGCTGCTTACGGCGCCCTGGTATTCGACATCCGGGAGGGCCGTGTGAGCGCGGAATTGAAGAGCCAAGGCTTCAACTACGCCTATCGCAAGACCGCTACACCTTCTACCGTCGATCCCACACCAAATTCGACGACATCGCCATTGCCTTCAGTCAACCCGAACGCAGCGACACCAAGAGGTTCAGCGTCCGGTCCTGCCACTGGCGCAACACCTGTCGGTGCTGAAAAGCCGCTCCCGCCGCATCTGGCTGCCGTTAACAAGTCAACACCGTCGACGCCACCTCCGCCGACGTCAGGACGCGAAACACCGAAGGATGGCAAACTCAACGGATCCGCAGAGAAGTCGGCTGAAAAACTTGAAAAGGAGCGGGCAAAGCGGGAGAGGAAGAAGGAGCGCAAGCAGCAGGAGCGTGCTGGGAGGGACGGTGAAAAAGGGGACGGACATGACAGTCCGGTGCAAGACCGCAACGAGGTGGACATTAGTAGTCCGCCGCCAAAGTCCGGCATGAACACCCCTGACGTTGGTGAAGGCAAGCCCAAAGCCCCAGACGACGGCCTACAGTCACCGGCAACGGAGAGCAACGGGGCACGGACACCAACGAGCAGACGCCCGCCACGCAACCCCTGGACAATATTCATGCGAATGCCAAATGCTGCGAACGAACACAACATTCGAGAATTTTTCGGAGAGGCGAAGGGCGGAGTTCGTTGCTTTTTTTTGAACTCGCTTTAGCATCTATTTCACTGAATATTGGAACAGATCATCCGCATCAATTACCCTAACACCGTCCAAGGGAAGGCTGGCAAAATGGCGTATGTTGAGTTTGGAGACGAAGAAGCGATGAAGGCGGGACTGGAGAAACGGGCAGAAGTACGACGTCGTCATCACGTCTCGCAAACTCTTACTGATATTTTGCTGCCGCAGAAATTGAACAATGGAATCCCTGAAGTGAAACAGGCTACAGACAGAGAGACCAGGAACGCGGAATCTCAACAAGGAGGGTTCGTCAGAGGAGGGGGGCCGTTCGGAGGGCGCGGACGTGGTCGTGGAGCGTTTGCTGCTCGAGGGTTCGCGGCTGCTGGTTTGACGTCTCGTCCTGCTCCCCGAGTCAACGGAGATGGACCAGGGTCTTCGGAAGCTTCTTAAAGGGATCTGACGGTGTTGGAGGAATGAACGGTATGGCGCTATAGTCGTTTCTGTGCTTCTAGTGATACGATGCTGTGGTTGGCTTTACAAGACTTCGGTGCTACCTTATGATTTTGCGATGATGCTCCATACTTATGGTCGGGGTAATAGTAGTGCTAGACCTGCATGGATATGTATTTCTTTTACTTCTCCTTTGATACCAACATCAATTTTGCGAACAAATTGTGTCTATCACAGATTGGGTTGTTTACAGGAGCTCGTGTGATACTCTGTCGTATTGGTGTGGCATGTGAGAGCTGAAAAGAGAGAGAGAGAAACAATAAGGTGAGGAAAGCGACGGATGGACGAACTTTACTTGCCTGAGCATATCCTTTGCAAAAATGATTTGTCCAAAAACTTCTTCGACATCTTGAACGTCAAACAACCTAAGCTTGTCCTTCCCCGCTCGCCCTGCATAAGGAAGGCGTTGCGAAGGATGGAGGTCACTGTCATGCATTGCCCAGAGCACACGGCCAGGTGGATATAGATTAGCCATGTGCATGTTTGCTTCTAGAGTCTTGCGCATAGCGAGGAACTGCGAGAGTTGCCGTCTTGAGCCTCAGCCAAGCCAACAACAGGTGTGTATTAACGCACCCATTGCGGGTCATCAGGTTTACCGTACCCTGCTTTGTTCTTCAGCACTCTGGCTGTAACAGCACTATATCCATCCCCTCGCTTGTCCTTCTCTGCTTCGCATAACCAAGCTGTTGCCCGTCTCATGTCCCGCACCGATCCTAGCGAAAGTCTCGATACAATGTCGTGTGAGTATACAAAGGATGTGATGAGATTGTTCTCGGCGGCGAGACGTGACAGACGCGCTGATACCAGACATGGTGGAGCATAACAGAATGCCGAAACACGTCTCCTACTTGGAAGACCAGAAGCACGGTGAGTCAGGCACGTATATGGATCTGCCCACATCTACATGTATGCTTGTGTCAACGAGCAGCAGCATCGGAGGTACTATATCTAGACTCACCAATGCAAGTAGGCCTGCGACGCCAGCGCCAAGACTGTGACCGCATATGACGAGGCCTATAGTACCATTGTTTTTTCACAGCATATTCAGAATACATACTGGAATTGACTGACTGTAGCTATCATTCTGCTTCAAGGCATGCTTGACTGCCATATAAACGGGCTTTCCCTTACCACCCATGACTCGTGCCATCTTCAGCATGCCACCATGAACTTGATATACGTCGCCATTCTCAGAAAAAGTAGAGCTGCCGGTCGAATGTCTGGAATGCGCCCGATGAAGGGAACAATCTGATATTGGTGGCGTCGACAGGTCCAGTGGGAAAGAGCCTGGCATGCCTTCAAGCTGTTCATGGAAGGCTTCCAATTCTGCTTGCTCATCTGCATCGGCTGTACCTGATGGCCTTCGAGACGACTTGACGCGAAAGTCAGCGGGGTCACATGTCAGGTCAACAGCGAGCTCGTTTAGACTCATGGTGCCTCGTATGACTAGGACCACTTCGTGGCGTGAATGATCGGTGAGTACCCAGAATCTTGGCATGAGGCTAACATTGGTTCCCAGCATTGCATCGACAGGAGGGTGACTCTGAGCTGCTGAGTCCTAATGACGGCGTCTCTCAGTGGTGATGGCGCAGGATATAAGGATTGTCTCACTCTTATTGCTGCCGGCTTGTGAGACTCTGCTTGAGCATAGTGGAGTAGAATATCCTTATCGTGTCTGCCACGAAGTATATTCCACCATGAGTAGGACGGAGCGGGGGCTTGAAGCACAGACGAAGTTGAGGGATGTGTGAATGAGCGAGCGGCCTCTTTCTCCGCAGAGCCTATCGCAGCAGCGAGATTGGCCTGTTCGTTGCTCTTCGCTGCGGGCGATAGTGCTGGTGGCACGGGTGGGACTCCAAAAAAGAGAAGACTGGCACCGCCATAGCCAGCCAGAACCAGCTTAGATAGTCGACGTAAAGTCGCTTTCAGATGATCATCTATGCGGTGCTCATCTGCTTGCGAATCGAAGGTTTGAGCTACAGGTCGCTGAGGGGCGGACGCCAGTCCAATATCAGCGGTTATGATCTCGCCGCCATGGTCAGGGTATAAAAAGTCTTCGGTGACGTGAATCCAGTCATCCCATTCATCCTTTGGAAGGTGTTCTGACGAGGCCGAGGCTTTGACCAAGAGCTCTTCGTTCACATGGATCTCTTTCAAATACTGGAACCACCTCTTCTCATGTGAGTCGCTAGTCACGCCCTGCAGAGCTGCCCATGCGACCAGCGCCTTCATAGTCTCGTTGATACCATACTTGTTTTGAGGGGACGAAGTATCGTTCATGTCGTCGCTCAGTTCTCTGCGGACGAGCGTTATGAAGCTGGCCAGCGAGAAACTGGTCTCGTCGCTTCCAGGGAATATTGCCTGTAGAACCGATAGAGACGAATGTGCTGCCACTAGGGTCGTAGATGCCAAAGTTTCTCCCAACAAGATAGGTGCCAGAGTCAGGGCTTCTACAGCAGAGATGGCGGACGAGACTGCGCCGCCAAGCACTGGGCCAGCACCGACATGACCACCAAAGAACGCGTGATCTATCGCGCTACCCGTAAGGCCGGCCGCGGACGACGCTACTGCTCGCGTGATAGAGAACTGGTATGCGTTGAGAATCTGAGCACATCTGGCACCCCGAACGAATACCAACGCACCCCGAGCTTTGTCCCAGCCTTGGCCGCAGAGAACCCAACTGAAGTTGCTGTTGAGGCCGCGTCGAGACTCAGACGACTGAGTATGTCCCACTTTTCCATGGCGTGGCTGCGCAGAGACAGCGGGGAGGGGGGACGTGGTCGGTGAGCGAGAACAAGTGCATTTGCAGTGAGTATTCACGAGGACGGGTCGAGGCGACTTTGAGGAGTTGGAATAAGGCTAGTGCCGTTTCGAAAGGCTATCACCGAACAGGCGCCCTCCCTCGCAAGCTCAGCACATCCACGGGCGGCATATGTCTGAGTCTGTCCATGTCTTTCTGCGCGTGCAACCCGACGCGTGCAACTCGTTCAGTTCTACAATGCAGGAGATACGCGACGGAGGTCAGCGCGCACAATGACCTAAAACCAACGCGTTTTGGGCAGCCTCTGTTCGCGTCGCATCCTCATTTGAGTGAGTACTGCAGTCGTGACTTTCGTTCGTTGCTAATACAAAGTACATGCAAACAGTGAAACCTGGGGAAGTAACACCTGGGGTCTCTGCGGAAGAATATGAGCGCAGACGGAGAGCTCTCATGGAGAGGTTGCCGGCCGACAGCCTGGTCGTCTCGATCGCTGGGCAAACGAAGTACATGAGCGGTCGTGAGTACTAAGCCGGACGTTCTCTACAACAACCAGCCCCATTGAACTGCATCTGATGGTGTAGAAATATTGTGCGCATACTCCTCAGTGCATACACCTGCCGTCGATATTGACAAGTCCAAGTTACAAATTTCGACAGGCGTCTGATTTTTGGTACCTTACCGGGTTCGAAGAACCAGACTCCGCGGTGGTTTTGGAGAAGACCTCCTGCTCACGAGGCTATCGGATGACCATGTTCTCTGCGGGGAAAGACTCGCACAAGGAGAAATGGGAAGGAGCGCGTACCTCAAGTGAAGACATCATCATGCACTTCAAAGCGGATGATGCCCAACCTATCACGCAGTTCCCGCCTGTTTTGAGGTCACTCTCTTCATCTTTCTCTAATGTATTTCTCGACGTTCCTCCGTCAACATCACTGTCTAGGAGAGGGCGAACGCTATCACACAAAGCCATGCTTAAGGTACGCCTATGGACTGTCGTTATGATGCCATTGCGCCCCCTAAATTCGTTGCCGACAGTTCTTGACTCCTGGGGCGCATTCTGCTCGCATGGAATACGATGCGGTGATCGACTCCTTGAGCGCCAACAAAGTAAAGCCTCTCGCATCGGAGGTGGCTCAACTTCGCGCGATTAAAAGCGAGGCTGAACAACATATCATGCGGTCAGCGGCAGATATTAGTGGCCACGCGCATGCCAAAGTGAGTCTCGCATTAAGCCAACATCATCTCAGAAGATGGGATGCCAACCTTTCCTTTCGCTCGCTAGACAATGAGATTCACACAACCTGGACAGTCAGAACACGCTCTTGCATCGCACTTTGAATATCTGTGTGCAGTCAGTGGCTCACAACGCCCAGCTTATGTACCAGTAGTGGCCTCAGGGTACGCTCAAATTTCTATTTGCAGGCTAAATACTAACCCGTATCTTGATTGTAGAGCCAACGCCCTAATCATTCACTACACCTCCAACAATCAAGTTTTACGTGACGGGGAACTTGTTCTAATCGATGCAGGGTGTGAATATAAGTAAGCGTGTAGATCGAAATTTCCTCACATAGCTAATGTGATTTTGTTATGCTTTAGTGGATATGCCTCTGACATAAGTACGTAATCTCCACCTAGCAGCTCTGAATCAAGCTAACCTCTCTTTGAAGCCCGTACATACCCTGTCAACGGCAAATTCTCGTCTGCCCAAGCGGCTCTCTACTCCGCTGTGCTCCAGGCTCAAAAATACTTGGTCTCCCTCTGTACAGAATCAGCGCAGCTGTCCCTCGCCCAGATACATCGGGAATCACTGGAAGCTCTGCGCAACGAATTGGGTAAGATAGGTTTCAACCTGCAAGGTTTGTCTGGCGCTGGCGACCTGGAACGGATTTTGTATCCCCACTATGTTGGACACCCGCTTGGAATTGGTACGTACCTGCAATTGTTTTGGGGGAAGGTTCTGACTGAAAATGCGACAAAACACAGATCTGCATGAATCGACTCATTTCGACCGAAATCTGCCGTAAGCCTGCTTCTAGGTGATGTTCAAAGGGTGGGGCTTACCACCAGTAAATTTGCGTAGGTTGAAGGCGGGCATGGTGATAACGATAGAACCAGGTCGGTGGGTTTTATGTGCATGTAATTCATCCGTTGATTGCGAATAGGCGTTTATGTACCACCGTCACCACTATTTCCGAAGGAGTTTCATGACATTGGTATCCGCGTAGAGGTGAGCGTGCTGGCTTGAAGTTGTTAGGAGAAAAATTTGATGATCTGTGCAGGACGACGTGTTGGTAGGCGAAGATCATCCCACTGTACTCAGCGTGAGCGCGCCAAAGGAGGTACGAAGCTAAATTTGGTATAAAAGATATTCGAGCTACGTTTGTTGAAATCTGGTTTTCTTAGATAGCAGACATCGAGGGCGCATGTCAAGGAGTATTGGGACTGGAAGCATTCTAGTACAGAAGATTGTTCGATACCTAGACAAGTCTACATTTCGTTCACAACCATGTATCACGCCCCGTGTTTGAAGAAAGAGAAAGACATAAGAAAGCATATAGGCATAGTTTTGTTTTGTTGACCCAGGGTCTAACGAGCCTAAAGGATGCGTTTATTTCCTGTCGAGCGCCTCTCCTTCAACAGTAACGTTGTCGTCACGATCGCATTGCTGGACCGTTTCTTCCCCATCAGCATCTTCCGCGTTGCCCTCTTGTAAGCCTCTGAGAACGAGCTCGCGACGGAGCCATTTCTCCTTTGGAACGAAGTACCAACTGAGAAGACCGAAGATAGTGACGGCCCCGAAAATGACAGAAGCCTGAAACTGAGGTGAGCAGATTTTCATCTGCGAAAAGCGGAGAGCTTACGAAGTTGAAGGTCTGGGCTGTGACGGGGAAGAAGAAGGGGGAAACCTGGGTCTGAAAGAGGCAATACGTCAATTGTGACTCGGCAATACTGCGTCAAAATATCTTACAGCGAATACGAGGCCGTTGAAAAGCACTGCGCCCAGGTACAACAGTTTGCGCCATCTTCCAAGATAGAAGTGAGAGTGTTTGAAATCGTTAGGGGTCATTGTGAGACGCAGAAGCGCGATTAACCCATATGCTGCGGTTGTAGGGATGCCGCCAGCAGAGATGAGCGAGTAAAATGCGACCTGACTGGGCAGAATTGTGCACAACAGGACCGCGCCGAAGACGTACATGACCGTGACTGCGTTTTTCGGTTGACGGGAGCTGTCGACTTTGCCGATCCACCCAGAGAGGGGTAATACGCCATCACGCGCAACGGCAAACACGAGACGAGAGGCAGCAACGATAGCTACACTAGTGCTCTGTAGGTAGGCTTGTCAAGATTATGGGTATTCACAGGGACACGTACTGCGCACCAGAGTTAGACCGACCGTAGCTATGATGGTCATAACGATGCTGCCCGGCTTCCCAAGAGCCAGAGCGTAGAGCTGAACGAACGGCTGCGGTGCGTCCAACGAGAACAAGGTATCCAAGTCGGGTGTACAGAAGAGGAATAGGATTGTGGTTGCAAATCCGAGAACTCCAGTGGCAATAGCGCTGGAAATGATACCGCGACCTGCAACGACACTTGAGAAAAGCACGGTCAGCGAGCTTCCAGGGTACGTGAAGTAGAGATAGGATACCTTGCATTCTTTGTCTCCTCAGCGATGTGACCGGATGCGTCGAAGCCAATCATAGTCCCGGCAGTAAATAGGCTAAGTATCTCCTCAGCTTCACCTGATGGGATACAATGCTGCAATGCTTACTAGCACAAAACCCAATTCCACGATGGATTGGCCCCAGTTCCATTATCTATCATGTTCATCAGACGACAAGAGAAAACTGCACTTTTAGTCACATACAGGTCATGGTGAAGACATCCTTTGCCGATCGGAACCCATATGTTCTCGATACACCGATAGGAAGCCAGATAACGCAGAGCAGGAAGTCGATCATGTAGATGACCACAGAGATTCGGAATACGGCAGAGTACCATCTGGGCGGGAGGTAGTTGATAGCGATAGCGCACAAAAGAATCCCTTCAGAAACAGCCCAAATGAGAGCACGCCATTTGACATTGTCGTTACCGACGCCTCCTGGGAAGTCGATTTCCCAAACTGCCAGCTGAGACACGATGTAGTTTGCTGTAGACTAGGGGATAATGTTAGTTAAAGAATAGCTTCACATGTTGAGAAACGTTGCTTACTTGGCAGTTGCCTGCAGCGAACGTCATCCACGCGGTGCAGGACCACCAGGCAACAACAAAACCGAACAGCCTAGCATACTTGGGTCCAGCGCTCTCTGCGGCCCAAACGTAGATAGAACCGCTAAGAGGCAGAGCGGAGCAGATCTCAGCAAGTACGAAGGCCGTCATGAACATGAAAACCATCGAGACAAGGTACGAGGACCTGATGAGCGTGTGAGATGCGTGTTTCAGATCAATATATGTGCTTACCATATTGCGGCCGGACCGCCTGCAAGAAGTCCGAGAAAAATTCCACCTCTGAGACATAGATAAGCACTAGCACGAAACAGGGCAATGACAACCGACCTCACGCCTCCAATAAAATTAAGGGCGACGAACGAGGCTGAAAAACTTTCGACAAAATGCCATGACCGATGCAGTTGCTGAAAACAGTGGTCAAACAAAGTCGTGCTCGCCAGCTAAAATTAAGTGTACCTGCTTGTATCCGAGCCTGGCCTAGGGGGTAATCAATACCTGGTTAGTAAACTCTGTTACAGCTCCTCCTTCAGAGGAGCGGAACAAACAGGCGACACTAGGGCTTCCCTACGCAGGTCTGAGCGCTGATCAGGTTCTGACGGTGTACTCTCAACCCCTGTCGCTCTGCGTCGGCTACACGAGCACAGACGTCGCAGACGTCCAAGACTCATAGCACGTCGCATCGCAAGCAGGGATACCCGTAGCCCAGTTCACCCACTAAAAGGGACGTTACCAACGATGACCAGCAATCCCAATTCCAACGCAGAGTTGCTCAGCATGCCCTCCTTATCGTATTACCAGCTGAGCTTGATCCGAGTCCATTGAGCCTTGCTCTGACGCGTCTGCATATTGCTTGGTGTCTTCAATGGCCATTGTGTGCTCCTATGTGCCGTTGAATGCGTTATGCGTCGACGGATAGAAGGAGGACAGAGAAAAAGAGTCAGGGCCAACTTCTGTGATGATATAGATACAGCGTGCTTATGTAAACAAGTGGCGTGATGGAATACATGTGCCCCGTCATTCGTGCTGATTACAGAGAGAGAAATGCGAAATTTATTGAATATTCAACCGCTGGATGGATGGTCAACATGAAGTGAACTGGCGAACGACAAGATGCAACATACCGGCTTGAGAGCCTTGATGAGAAGCCATTCGTCGTTAGAGACATCAGCCTTGAAAGAAGTCTAAAAGAAGCGCTCAGTGCTCGTCTGGTGCAACGCAAATGCTCGACTTACCTTCAGCACATCGATACTCTGGCGCGTGATGTGGCTGTAAATTTCATCTTTCTCGTCGAAGTGACGACCGAACATCTTGGCCGACTGGTAGACAGCGTGCTCAATCTTCACCGCAACACCTCCTGCAGCTTGCGATTTCTTGATAACCTACGAATTAGGAGTGTGAGAGCGTGATCTGTTCGGGTATTCCAAAGCTGCTAACCTCGTGCGATTTGTGGTTGATCTCCAAAGAAGTACTGTCGCAGCCACCTTAGGAAACGTGCGACATAGATCATGTTTTCGGCACTTACATTTTACCCAAGTCGATGATATCTTTCTTTTGGGTCTCGGGGTCGACTTTCACCACACAAAGAGGGGTACCAACGCGCAGAGTTCCATCCAGGATATCGACACCTAGAATGATAGGCTCTCTTTTGGCGAAACAAGCAATCGTTTTCAGACGACACGGCCATACAGCTTGGGGCGCTGCATCTCGACGCTTGGCTTCCGTTATCTCGGCGTTATAAGCCGTGAACGCATCGAATAAGTGGTAAATGATGTCGGCTATCATATCATCAGGACGCTGGGAGCCAAGCATAATAGTCGAGCTTACCCTTGAACAGCCTGATGCCCATTTCTTCAGCCAGACGCTCGGCTTCCCTGTCCACAGTAACATCGAAGCAAAGAATGCACGCTAGTTCCTTCGCCTTCTCCAACATAGTCGCTGCGCGCATGATATCCTTCTTGTGGACAGGACCAATGTTGATTCCGGAAACAGGGATCTTGCTAACCTTGAGGAAGTCGAGCAACGCTTCCAACGAACCAAGCGTACTAGCTTGTACGCAAACACCGCGCCCAGACTTGTCGATAGAATTGAGCAAAGTCGTCAGGTCTGACATGATCTCGTCCATCATCTCCTCTACGTCGTCGTCTGGGCCGGCCACTAATAGCCGTGAACCCGCGATGGCTTTCTCGAGGTCCGGAGCCACAAGCTTCACACCAAGTGCAGCTTTCACCTCCTTGTGATGGACGTATGCCGACTGCAAACAGTCCACGTTAGCGCGGAATGAGACCAGCATTTCGGACAAAGTTGTACCTTTATACGGAGTTCCCGGAGTGGCTGAGGAGTGAGAAGTGCCCTGATTTGTGTCACGATTGGACCGTTGAGTCCACAGACAACTATCCTATCACCTTCGTGCAAAATACCATTGGACAACACAACGTCGATGGTAGTACCCAGGCCTTCTATGACCTTCACCTCCAGCACAGTGCACTCAAGCTCCGACAGGTACATGAGCCTGTCGCTCATACGCTGTTGTGTGAGGTTGACGAGCAACATGATCATGTCTGGGACACCTTCTCCGGTGATAGCAGACGTGGGGACCAAGGAGACGTTACGGGCGAAGTTTTTGTTTTCGTAGTACAGAACGGCATTGAGACCCTGTTCGGCGAAGGCGACGCACGTTTTCTGGTATCGATCCTCGAATTCGCGCTGTACCGATCGCTTCTGCTTCGCGAGAGAGCTCCTGAAATCGTTATCCGGTGTCGGTTCCCAACCATACATACGATCGATCTACAGCACAGTCAATGAGCTGCCTACACAACTCCAAAATTGAAGCTGACCTTGTTGAGCGCCACAATAAAAGGAGTTTTCCGGTCCCTGAGCAGGCGGAGAGACTCAAGGGTCTGCGGCTCGAGACCGTGCATGATATCAACAACGAGAATAGCAATATTACAGAGCGAACTTCCACGTGAACGCAAGTTGGTGAACGATTCGTGACCAGGGGTATCGATGATCAGAAGACCAGGAATCTTGTACTCTTGTGATCCATCCTGTGAAGTGACATGGTCAGTTGCGTCATGTTGAATCTGCCATGACCAGTTTCACCTTGTTCAGGACCAAAGTCTTAGTCTTAATCGCGTCTACAGGGAAGTACGTTGCACCGATCTGCTGCGTAATACCTCCAGCTTCGCCCTCTTGCACGTTCGTTTGACGGATCTGCCACACAATCAGATATCCTGGCCTTTCGTCTACATGAACGCTCAACATACTTTATCAAGAAGTTTCGTTTTACCCGTGTCGACGTGCCCAAGGATACAGCAAATAGGGCTGCGGAGATTGTCTTTGCTGCGAGCAGCAAGCGCAGCCTCATGGGCCTTTTTACGGCGCTCTGCTGCTTCAGCCTTCCTCTGAGCAGCCATCTTCTGTGCCTGTGAGATGCCCTCGTCAGAATCAGAGTCAGAGTCGTCCTCGTCCGAATCCTCCTCAGAAGAGCTGCCTTCTTCCGATTCCAATTCTTCCGATTCTTCGGCGGCCTCCTTCGCAGAGGTTGGTTTCGCTGGAAATGGCTTCGTTGGGGCTGCTATGGCTGGAGCTGCTGGGGTCGCGGCCGTCTTGTCGTTACCATTTACTATCACAGAGGATTGGGTAAGCCACATCTCGCGCAGCGCATGACAGCTTGTCATACCTGTTGGCTTCTCTGATTCCTCGTCGCTATCGTCGTCCCACGACTCCTTGACATCAGGAGGAGCCGCTGGTGCTTCATCCTCGCTGCTGGCATCCCAGTCATCCTTGACATTGTTGTCCGTCATTACTGCTTCTGACACCGCAGGCAGTACAGCTGCAGGTGCGGGTCTGGGCGAAGCTGCAGGAGAGTGCTCCCTCGTTGCTGGACTACTAGATGACGCAGGTACACTAGGGCCTTTCTTCTTGCGATTTCCGTAGACGATTTTCTTAGGAGCTTGTCCACCCTGCTGCTGCTGTAATCCTTCGATATGAACGCCAGATGCGAGGAGGGCTTGTTTACGAAGTTCAGTCACACGTTGTTCCTCCTTCTGCTTCTTCGTTAGCAGCCTGCCCTCCTTCTTCGCGAGCTCGCGTTTCGCCTGCCAACAAATAGGTGAGTAGACTCAGCGGGATCGTTGAAAGATGTGTACCTTTTCTTTGTCCTTCCTCCTCTGCTTCTCCTCCTCTTTCCTTTTAGCCTCTTCTTCTGCCTGACGCTCCTCCTCTTCTATCCTCTTACGCTCCTCCTCCTGTATACGCCTGGCTTCCTCCTCTAACTTCCTTTTCTCTTCCATCAACGCCTTCAGAGCACTGATACCGGATGCTCCCTTCTTCTTTGTAGCAGCTGGTGCTGGCGCAGGGTCTTCATCTTTCTTCGCCTTTTTCTTCTTCTTCTTTTTGGACGCTGCCCCGCCCGTTGCACCTTCCTCTCCCTCCTCGTCCTCTTCTCCGGCCTTCTCCTGAGCATCGACAGGGGCAGCAGATTCTGCAGCTGGAGGCACTTCGTCCGTCTCTCCTGGGGCGGCTTTCTTGGCCGCAGCTTGAGCTTTTTTCTTGGCCTATGATGATACTAATCAGCTACTGCAATGTCAAGGTAGAAGTCATTGGCAACCTTCTCACGCTCCTTCTTTAACTTCTCCTTCTCCTTCTTGGACAATATTTTGGGACCGTCGTCCTCAGCCTCGTCCCCGTCAGGCGCAGCGTGTGTTGCATCGGAAGTCGTGGTCTTTACCTCTACTTCCGCAGGTACAGCTGGAGGCGCTAAGAGAAAAGTAAATCTTCCTGCGAAAATCAGGATTCGCCCTTGAATATACCTTCTACCACGACCTCGTTCTCATCATCATCTGCCGCCTTTCCCTTCTTCCCCTTCCCCTTCTTCCCCTTCTTCCCGTTTACAGGACCCCATTCTTCGTCTGCCAGGTCGTCAGCCGTCACTTCCACAGGCGCTTTTGATGGCGTAGGCGCAGCTTCCCCATCCACATCCTCAGGTAACTCATCGTCGAAGGTAGCCTTTTTGTTCTTTTTCTTGTCCTTCTTGCCCTTAGTCGAAGAGGCCTTTATGACGGACTAGACACTCATCAGTGTGCACGATCGTGCGGTGTGATATGAGTTATGGGTACCATGAGACCGCCGAAGTCGTCGTCTTCACCCGCTCCGGTATCTTCTACGGCCAAAGAACTGAGCGCAGAGAAATTGACGCCCCCTTTTCCTGTCGGAGGGTCATCCTCGTATGTGTCTCCGGATGGTACAGCATTGTTCCCTGCAACGGAAGTTCCTGCGCTTTCCCTGAGATCGCTGTAAGGCACGACTGTTTTGCGTTGAAGCAAGTGCGATAAATCCTCACCAGAAGTCGTCGTCATCCTGTCTTTTTCCCTTTTTACCCTTGTTTTTTGGAGCCATATTGGATCAATGTGAGCAGTATTCAAAGGTCGTGGCTGAGAGAGCAGGTCGACGTCGAGCACAAAAGTCCGTCGAAGTGATTTCATGATCATGTAGAAGCATGCGCGGCATCTGCCGTTCTTGAGAACGCGCCTAAAGGCTTGCAGCATTATTCCTGACGAGGCGTAGCCGGCCACAGCTCTTGGCTCACAACTCATCTTTGACGACACAATACGCTCAAGAACAAAGATGGGGCTACTCACCATAATTCGCAAGAACAGACAAAAGGAGAAGGAAATGCGGATCCTGTTCCTGTATGTGGATATGAAGGCTGACCTATAGACGCAAGGCATTGAGCATGATCTTAGCGGTCTTGACAACGCCGGAAAGACCACCATTCTCAAGAAATTGAACGGTGAGGACATAAGCGGGATCAGCCCTACTCTCGGATTCAACATCAAAACCTTTGTGCACGGCAGGTAGATCGCGGTCTGCTCTCAAACACAAGAATACTGAATATGATTGCACAGGTATACCTTGAATGTTTGTAGGTCGCAAGTGGAATCAGGCGAGCAAGATCACTGCTCACCCCTAGTTAGGGGATGTCGGTGGCCAGAGGACACTTCGACCATACTGGCGTAACTATTTTGAGCAGACCGACGCGATTGTATGGGTAGTAGACTCAGGTGATCGTATGCGTATGGGGGATTGCAAAGACGAGCTGCATAGCCTTCTGCTGGAAGATGTGAGTTGTGCTCATCCGAAGGTTTTATATGCTGACCACAGCTCTATAGCGGCTTGCTGGTGCATCGCTTTTGATTTTCGCCAACAAACAAGATATTCCTGGTACAATGTCTGGCTCAGAAATACGTGACGTGAGTATCATATTCCGTGGACTGACCAGAATCTTACGCATCCATTCGCAGGCTCTCGACTTGTCCTCCATCAAGTCCCACCAGTGGCGGATTCTTTCCTGCAGCGCGATGACCGGCCATAACTTGGTCGAAGGGCTAGACTGGATTGTCGAGGATGTTGCAGGTAGAATATACTACTCTACAACGAATTCTGTGGATGCAGCGCCATCCGCGAAAGCCACAGTAATGGGAAACCCTTGAGCGGTTTCCATTCCCTCAGGCTGCCAATCCGTCCCTTTGCAGTGAACTGTTGTCAGTCGTTTCTTTTTGAGAACTTAGAGAATACTTCATTGATAACCGTTGACTTGGGAATGTTCCCATGCCTGCCACGCCACGCAGATTGTGAGTGCCTTACCTTTGGCTCTCCTGCCCGAGTCACCGCCGAGTTTCGTGACCACAGGGAATCGGACTTGAATGTCCATGGACGTGTAAGCTGCGATCCCTTTAGTTGTCAGGTTAACCTCTACGCTCACAAGTCGACGGAAATATAGGGCTATGGCAATGCGTGGGCGCATTGCCTCGCAGCGACGCACTTGGAATTCGAACGGAATAAATTGGTCCCAGGGGAACGCAAGCATTAGAGTTAAGCATCCGCAAGCCATTTTTACCCTGGGAATGCACTGAGCTTCTCAATATCATTTACTCAAGGCGAGGCACTTCTACTCCCGGTGGCAGTTCCGAAAACTAACGCAGAGGCACATCGCATGCGACTCGAAGAAGTTTCGCGGGAGAAAGCTGGTAATCATCTCCGTCTCTATACACCCCTGAGGATCTTGACTACTTCGGAACCCTCGACTAAAGCGATATCTCCTGCCGACCCAGGATAGTATGTAGGACGGGATACAATCACAGGACAGTGGGTCACATACAACGAACGAACGGACTACAACTAAACAGAATAGGGGTTGAAAGGGAAGGAAATTACGACGATGTCGAAACGTCATTCTGGATTAGGCTGTAGGTCAGCATAGCGGTCAACAGAGCAAGAATGTTTCGGACGCACTGCGCGGATAAACGTCAACATATGGCAGGTGATGTATCCCTGCACGAATCCCTCGCCAGCGTACGCAAAGAAATATTCCCACTTGCGTTTAAATATAGCGTACTCCACGGGGTCGGCAAGTGATGGGTAAGACTTCACAATTACCTCCTGCTTAAGGTTTTCTTTGAGGCGACGGTCCCATGTGCGGAGTGTCCGAGGATAGTCTACAAGTGATTGGCGGGTCACAGGACAGAAGCCATGAACAGAAAATCCCACTCACGAGCTGCGTGATTCTCAACGCCTTCTAATGTAAAGCGGCTTTGGCCTCCTGTGTGAGCTGCGGTGATAAGAGCAGTCGCCGAAGGTAAACACGAATTTGGCCACATATATTTTCTCATGAAATCTTGTGCTCTGAGGGGCTGTGAGGAGCTGAGAAGACACAGGAACATCTGCCACGTACTGATTACCGGTGTATCTGGACTCGGGGAAAGTCGAAGAAGTCACCACCACGGTAGCATTACGTGGTTTCAATGCATAGTCGACTAGCGCGAAGTAATCTTTGTAATGCTATAGATTTGGGGAGCATCAGTATATGCTATGTTGGCCGAGCGAAGATACTTACCCGGGATCCGACGTGTTCCAGCATTTCGATGCTCACAAATGCGTCAAAAGCATTCTTGAACTCTACGGGGATATCGCGATAATCTAATAAGTGAATGCGGACTTTCCCTTCTAACCCTGCCGCTGTAATCCTTTCTTCAGCAAGCTTCTTTTGCTCTACTGACAGAGTAAGACTATCAACCTCGCAGCCAAAGGTGCGAGCAGCCTGGTATTGTGGTTGATCAGCGGATCGTCTCCGTGAGAACGAGCGGATTTACCTCAATCGCCAGTCCACCCCACCCGGAGCCGAACTCCAGAATTCGATGGCCAGGTCGAACTCGAGCCTTCTTGAGAACATGATGAATTTTTCGACGTTGTGCGGATTCTAGGTCGCCAGGACGCGGTCCTGAACGGAGGTCTCCGTCGACTCCTCCTTCGTCAGCGCTCCAAAGAGCGCAGGAGTACATCATCTCATCACTAAGGAATGACTAGAAGTGAGATGGTGAATCAGTCCATAACATGCACACCTGACGTGATAACATACCTGAAACAAGTCGTTGGACTGATCGTAACTAGCAATGGCATTTAGACGGGCTTGGTACTTCGTTTGTCCGAACATCACATTCGACAACGACGAGACGTAAGACAGCATGCGGGCAGCATATGATGAAAGCTCGGAGAACGAGTCTTGATTCTCTATCCAGAGCTGTCCGTGACCAGATGAGCTTCTTCGATATTTTTAAATACTAGAATGCACTTACACGCATCACTCCTGTAAGATTATCGATTTCAATTTCGCCCAACATGTAAGCCTCGCCGACTGTGGTAGTCAAATCAGATGTCAGTGCATTAATCGCTCAAAAGAGCAAAACACGTAGCACATACAGCCCAAATCCCCACTTCTATATGTCAAAACCACTGCTTCAGATAGACCGTAGTATGAACACTTTATCAATGCTTACAGGAGCACTCTTTGCCAGAAATTCTGGTCAAGGACACGAACGTGAATAGAGTTCACAGCGAGCTTATCGCCGAAAGTGGACTTGGTATCATCTTCTTCGATCTGTAGATATCCGACGTTCACTGCGCTCCCTAGGAACGAGCATATAGACGAGCGAGCTACATTGAAAGTGCAGTCAGCATGTAGCCTCCTCCTGCACACAACGAAGTAGACCTTACCGAACGACGCAAGCCATGACCGACGAGTTTGAACAGACAATGTCACAGATGACTGGACCGATGGCAGTTTATATTCGCCTTCAAAAGAGTATTTTAGGCTCATGGTGGAGAGTCGAGTTTGCGCTGCGGGGTTGTTCAGGAGAGTGCCAGTGAGGTTGGACTGATCAGTGTACCTCCAGCCGTTTAAGTATCCTTCCCATTCCCCTGTGAGAAATTTCCCCTGGGTGCCGGTTTGAAGAGAAAAAAGTAAAGTTCATCGCGGCTGAAAGTCACCTCATCTGCTGATACGAGTGTAACGTCTCGGTTTGGAGCGTGTGCAGATGTCTTCAAACGGCCGGAAATATACACTCTGCAACTGGTTTGCTTACAAAAAAAGAAGATTTCAATGATTGTGGCACCCAGTAGTCATGAATCGAGGGTGAGGTCGTCGTGTTCCCATTCAAACCACATCAACGACTGCAATGTGATCCTGGTCGGGAGCATGAGATTCCGTATGGTTTCAGAGAAGTCCCGGTGTGAGAAATCTTCCAGCTTCGACCCTAGAGTTTGAATGCGCATCTCGCAGTCGTGGTCGGCCGACAAGTAATTAGACCTGGTTGCAACCTGGCCATCAGTTCTTGTAGTAGTAGAGAAGTCCAAATTTGGCTCAACACCGGGCCACGTCGGGACGGAGGCCACGTGTATGAGAACTGGGAGAGAAGCGCTTTGTGGCGGCAGCGAGTTTATACTTCAACCAGTACGTCCACAGCTAGCTCATGATAAGGGGTGCGGTTGGTAGCAACCACAGGTGACAAAGCCAGTATGTAGAACACTGTAGTGGGTGTTCATATTTCTCTCAACTTCCGCTGATGATTATGTCTAGGCGTCATCTTGAACTTGAACATGCCAGTCAGACTGTAGTCTTGGAGAGATTCCGTGAACATGTCCCGCGTCGTCGCGTCGGAGTAATTAATGGTGCGCGGGAATCTCTCATCAAATCTGGGCTATCATTGTACGGTACGGATTCATCTTTTCCTGCGAGGTTCCTAAGCCTGACCAATTCTTCCGTTGTACCCGTCTTCGAACATGGTATTGCCGTCTTCTGGTTCTCACTTCCTCACCTTCTAGTGCCTACTGTGGAAACGAACACGACCTGAGCCGTACCGGCTGGAAAACTTCACAACTGCACAACGGCCTAGGTTGCAACATCCAAGTGTTTTTTTCTGCGACCAACCGCTGGATAAGGTTACACCATTCATCTTCCTATGCTTTGCTTAGCCATCAAGCGCATACGTCTAGGATACAGCGGTCTCTCAGGCACTACCGAGGTTTGGCTTTCCAACGTCTATGTTTGAGATGCTGCAAGCTTTTCGGCCGGAGGAAATTGAGAAGGACTGTCCAATTACCGCGTTTCCGTTTCTCCCATCATGAACGCTCTCGGCGGTCGCAGGCTAGGGACGGCAAGCCTTATCAACTTTGCCAAACATCGCCACCAACGGCTCGCGATTACCAGGAGAAGACAACAGGACCCCGTTAGTACCTCTTAACTGGGAATCGCATGGACAAACACCTCGACATCGAACGTACCGCTGGAACCGGCTTCTATAGGTGTGCCTTGCACCACGGTTTATGACATAAGTCATTACTTTCTACTGCGGGTGTTGTTCAGAACCCGCTAGGGATTTCAGTGCCTCCATATGACAGTAGCTGCACCAAAAGCGCCGAAGCCGCGTGGTCGAGAAACTGCGTGTTATACACACGACATCAGGCACCGAGACCGCCAATTCACCCACTGTGGTGGGTATTGACTTAGGTACGTGAATGTTTACTCTGTCCGTTAAGCTTTTTGACTTTTACCACTACGTCAATGACGCTACTATAAGCTTTCAGTGTGGTCTTGGACTGGTTCAACAAGGTTTCTAGGATAGCAGTCGATTTTCGCGGTGAACTCGACGGTCACCTCACGAAGTTTTCGTGAATGCCGAAGTGAAGAATTGCACGTCAGATGACGATAGCGTGGGCACTATCTGCCGGAAACCATAGCTGCGGTTACTTAGCCGTTCCATCCTGCTCCATGGTCGAGATGGCTACTGAGATGTTCTCGCTTCGCACACTTTCAATTGCTACCGCTGCCGTCCATTCTGCTAGTCGACAGCCAAATATAGAACTTCGACCACCTTCGTGATCTCGAAGTGAACAAATTGCGTAGGAGAGAAGCATGGGAAACATGCAAATGTCTGCGGGAAACGGGTGCGCCTTCGTAGGTTGACTATGCAGGGGTTGCCGAGCTATTCGGCCGCAGTCGAAGTGTGTAACAGTTCGGAAAGAACCTCACATAACGTTTTTTGTCCTCGTGTAGGGTTCGCATTACAAGTCCGGGTTCTGGCAATGCACCAAGGTCCCTTGAACGTAAGCTAAAGGAACAGGGTGGCTTCTTACAGGTCGACATCGGAGTTGTTGCCAATATGGCCCGAACCCGTAAGTGATCTCACAGTTGGGTACAGTTTCACTATAGATGTTGTCTGTCTGCAAGATCAGCCTGCGTCGTGTCTGTGAACCGCCGGCGGCAGTGCTGTACTGGCTCGAGCTTCCTACCTTTCGACACTCCGAGCGGTCATGCGAGTACAATAGTCGGCAGTTCACTTCGACTTTCCAAGAGCTGGTAGAATTGTCATCGGCTGTATGGGCCGGGTCGACCAGCGTGGCGGCAGCAAGAAAAAGGACACGGTGACACGAATGCTTCGCAGGCGCAATGTCTGTCCACTAGCAAGGCTCGGAACCCGGCTAGAATCAGCTCATCCCCGACGATAACCCTTTGCTCGGGTCTACAGATCTCGAATCAGACGTTCAGCTAGCATATTGTTCTTGTGCCAAATCGCTTGCTTATACTCGTTGACTTCCTCCCTATGGCGGATCCATCCGACCTCCAACATGCTCTGCACGGCCGTCTCTAATCCAAGAACGCTGGACATATTCCTGCCTGTCCCAGTTGGGTCGGATTGGAGGTAAAATGAAGCGTCGCCTGTGCGCAAGGCCTTCAATGCCGAGACTTCGCTCATCGCGGAGGGACGGGTTACGACGACCCGATCGTCATCGATGTAGCCGTACGCTTTCCGCATGAGCCCTGTAGCCAAGATGGGAACCTAGTATAACATTTCGGCCGAGTGAGTAAGATATCTATGGCGTCAATGACCGCACTCACGTTGAGTTCGACAGCAAGCGCAACCGTTGAGCTAGCCATCTCCCGATAGTCTGTTAAATGTAAGCCGTCAGATTTATATTACTGTCGTATGAGACTAAGACCGAGGGAATAGACGCACATATGAATGATGAAAAGGCCGGCACAACGATGTCACAACCAGCGATGAGTCGATAGAAATCTTCATAGTCGAGGTCATGGTGTATTGTCACCATATACGCCAATTCTTCCGGAATCTCAATGTAACCTGACCCGACGAGATACAGCTCAAACGGGGGAACTGATGCTCGATGATTTGGAACGAATGATTTTCGTGTACCAAGAGCGTGATAACCCCAACTAGGTGCGTCGTCTTAGAGTGATCCAATCATTTTCAATTTATAATAACGGCCAGATAGGGAGAAAAATTGCTTACCATGCAACGACGCGATGAGTTCAGTGAAGATATTTGCGTAATCTCTCCTGTTTTGATCAAAGGAACCTTGAATCACAGCCTTCGACAGTGTGCGGGTGTAGCTCTTTTCCGGAAGATCAGGTAGGTCCAAGACTGGGTAGTGGGAATCGATCGGAATACTCGCATAGCCGCTGCTAAAAATATGCAGGTCCTTGCTCTCTGCGAACTCGTCAAACCTATTTTTGAACGTGGCGCCGACGCTTCGCGGACGATAGCCGATGAGACTTCGATTTAACATGGAGAGATTTGACTCACTGGTCACCGAGAGTAACCAATCTAAGAGCGCCTCGTCTCGACCATTCTGGTATGTGGGCTTGCCACCGAAGGTCCTCTGTGTTATGAATCATGCAAACAACACTGAATTTTTGGTCTTCCGGTCGCTCATCCCAGATCACGAGTAGCTCGTGATGTAGAGCGGGAATGCTAGGGACAACTCTCAAGTTAGTAATGCCACCACGTTTCAAGCAACAGTGGAACTTACTCTATCTCACAGGTTCCCAGAATCAGTAGGTCTATCGCAACCCCGTCCGTTTGTCTCATACTGGGGAGCAGCTGATCCGCGCTGGACTTCTCGCTTTGGTACATGTTCAGCTTCCGAACGACGTCCTCGAAGCCGTAGTGAAATTTGTCAGCGAACACTCGTAGGCCGACGCCGGGCGTCTGGGAGCGGACACGGTCGAGGGTCCAAGCCAAGGCCATGTATACGTCGAAATGGTACCCAAAGACTGAGGAGATGGCTATGTTGTGCCTCTTTACCGATCCAAGAGCATGGATATCTGTTTTGGTGAGGGATGGAGAGATAGGAAGGGGTGAGGAGGTCGGCGAACCATGGCATTCCCACTCTCCAGCAGTGGGTATCTGGATACTAGGACCTTCTTGATAGGAGAATGTGGACCAGTGAGTCCTTTGAATGTATGAGATGGACGAGAGCAATATGACGCTAAGCAGTACACAGCAGTACGCTGATGATCTCTTAGAAAGCTGTGGCATCTCAGCATGGGAGGAGGGAGCGACTCGTATCGCTGGGCCCCCAGCATTATGCGGTGACATGATGCATGTAAACGTACATTTGTACTGGCGTGATTGTAGGAGTGTCACATTGGCCAGCACTCTGAAAAATCAAGGAAACTTGCCACAGACTGTACCTGCAACGCAATGCCAATGTATTGACCGTGTTTTGCTGAACGCCTTGTTGTCTCGCGCGATCGACTACGCCCCGACGTCGACCGGCCGCTCATGGTAAAAGCTGCATTGCATGCGCGAAGCAGAACCTTGTTTGGCATCGTGCGGTCGTTCTGTCAGGCCTATTGATGCACTGTGGGGATTCCAAGGGAGGTTTGGAGGAAATCCAGTGTCCTCTGCTGATACGCCCAGCGCGTCCTGTCTCATTAGCTATAGATGAGCACCACCTCGCATCTCGTGGCGCCGCCACGAACAATTCACGACCAAGTCGATTATGCTTCCGCACCGACGTTACCGTGACCCACAGAGGTCATGCACGAAGAGGGTTACTTATAGTCGAGAGTTAGGAGATGGCCACTGGCTATTATTGACTGATCAGACTCTTGGAGTCACCGTTCAGACGATTCTGTATTGATTCGTGAACCAGCAGCCTACCAGTAGTAGTAGAAACTTGAGTTATAGCTGTGTAAGTTATGTTGATTGCAACCGAAACTCACTGTGAAGTCCAAATCCCGATATCAGGCGTTCCGCGCTCCTTTTTCAGTATCAAGAGCCCCTTGAGAATGCGATTGTTGGAATATAATGTTGCAAGTGACATGGCTCAATGAGCTGCATGGAGCTTGGCAGTTGTCTATTGCTAGAACAATCATGTTTCCATCCGTGCACTGGCCATTTGAGGTAAGATATGCCAGGAATCCCATCTGCGATAAAAAGAAAGGATAAATGAGGATCCTCAGTCAAGAGTCGAGGCTACAGCAGCGAGACAACAGTAGCTGACAATCTAAAGTCGTGGACATGGAGGTGCGAATGCAAGCCTAGGTCTATAGCAAATTTAGATGTGGTAGGCACGAGCGTCTATGAGCGTTGTCGCCGGCCAAATTGGGTCTGCTACTCGTGCTCGCCACCATTGCCCACCACATTTCTTAACGCGAGCTTGGACTGGACTAAGGGCCTCAAGCACTCTTTGGGTCGGACATACAGTACACGTATCCTGACGGGATCCCTCGGTGATGGCTGAACATGGAGATGGGAACATTAAAGTGGTGGTTCGATGTCGACCGCTGAATTCGCGCGGTATGTTCAATATGTCCATTTGGGTTTCTTGCAGCTATGTAGACTGATTGTTCTTGCTACCCACTATGCGCGTAAAAAGAAATCGCTCGTGGCGCGAAATGCCTCGTTCGCATGGAGGGGAACCAAACGATCCTGGACCCTCCAGAAGCAGGTTCTCAAGGAGCACAGGCGGCGTCAGGACGTACAACTGAGAAGAAGACCATGAACTTTGCCTTTGACAAGAGTTACTGGTCTGCTGGTCCTAGAGATGAACCAAACTACTGCTCTCAACAAACACTGTATGATGATTTAGGAAAGGAGTTGTTGGATCACGGGTTTGCAGGTTTTAACGCGTGCATCGTAGCTTGTGAGTTCTGCCCTATTGGTCCCTGCTATATCATGCGCTGATGATGGTGGCAGACGGACAGACAGGTATGATCAATGTGTAATTTAGCTATATTATGGCTCTGAACTTCGAGGCGTTAGGTTCTGGGAAGTCATATAGGTGAGGTGTATGTATGCATGACAAAGACATATGCTGACATAGACATTTCCAGTATGATGGGATGTACGTTGCTCTGCACGGCGACAACCGCACTGTCTCTCACAATGACGTTGCAACGTAGATGGCGCGGACAAAGGAATCATACCGTTAACATGCTCCGAGTTATTTACGCGAGTCGCCGAGAAGAAGGCAGCGGACCCTAATATCAACTTTACTGTCGAAGTATCATACATCGAAGTGCGGTCTCTCGTTCATTCTCTCTTTATCGCTGGATTAAATTGGTCACTAGATCTACAACGAGAAAGTACGGGATTTACTCAACCCCAAGAACACCGGAAACCTGCGAGTTCGAGAGCATCCAAGTCTTGGACCATATGTCGAGGACCTTTCGAAACTGGTCGTCAACAACTACGACGAAATGATGACACTCATGGACGAAGGTAACAAGGCGCGAACGGTAGCCGCCACGAACATGAATGAAACGTAAGTTATCTTGAAGCTTCACAAACTTTTGTGTTGGTTGCAACTGAATGAAATAGCTCGTCTCGCTCACATGCTGTATTCACGCTACTTCTAACCGCAAAACGGCATGATGTAGATACAAACCTGGACACTGAGAAGGTGTCCCGTATCAAGTAAGTTCAGTACACTAGGGCTGGCTGAACAGCGCTCACGTCAAGGATAGCTTGGTCGACTTGGCGGGTTCTGAGCGAGCCAATTCCACAGGAGCAACTGGCCAGCGTCTCAAGGAAGGTGCAAACATCAACAAGTCGCTCACAACTTTGGGAAAGGTCATCGCGTCGCTGGCTGTGGCCAGTCAGGCAGAGGGAAAGAAGGGGAAGAAGGGCAAAGCTGACGAATTCGTCCCCTACCGAGACTCTGTCTTGACCTGGCTTCTCAAGGATAGTTTGGGAGGAAACTCGAAAACGGCCATGATTGCTGCTATTTCACCCGCCGATGTGCAATACGAGGAGACGTTGAGTACCCTGCGTTATGCCGATCAAGCAAAGAAGATCAAGAACAAGGCCGTTATCAACGAGGATCCGAATGCTAAACTTGTTCGAGAGCTGAAGGAGGAGCTTGAGATGCTTCGAGGTACTTTCACACGTCTACGGTGGTGGAATGTATTCTGATATTTCTGAAAGCTCGAGTCACTGGTAGTAGTAGTGAAGCCACTTACGACCCAAAGATCCCTGCGGCGCAACAGAAGGTTACGTACCAGGCAAAGGACGGTACGTTGAAGACCGTTACGAAGGCCGAACTTCAAGAACAGTTGGAAACGAGCGAGAAGCTCATGCAGAGTCTGAACGAAACCTGGGAAGACAAGATGCTCCGCACACAAGAAGTCCAGAAAGAACGCGAGAAAGCTTTGGAGGAGTTGGGTATCACCGTCGAAAGAGGTGATGTCGGCGTGCATACACCGAAGAGAGTGAGTTATAGCCCTCGCTACTTGTGAACGTTACCTAATCGCTGACTAGATGCCACATCTGGTGAACTTGGTATGTTATGACCGCCTCACGTATTGATCGGCTGATATTGATAAGGCATCCTATCCTTTAGAACGAGGGTGAGTTTGTTCTCGCATTTTCAGGTGTTAATCCAGTCAACGTCTTCTATCAGATCCTCTTATGAGCGAATGTCTGATATATCAGCTCAAGTATGGACAAACTATGGTATGAGCTTGGCAGTCAGTAGTTGTTTTCGCTTAACGCTTATGTGCGTAATAGATCGGGCGTCTTGACAGTGAAAAGCCGGCAGCTATCCGACTTAGCGGGGAAAGCATCAAGGAGGAGCACTGTTATTTTGACAACAACGATGGCAAGGTGACGCTGCATGCCATGCCAGATGCGGTCACGGTACGTAGAACGGCTCACTCTTGCTCTCGTACTGATGGATACCACAGTTCTTGAACGGCCGACAAATCGTTGCTGGTCAAGTAAGTCTTCTCCAGCCTCTTTGAGTTCAGTTTCATTTATCAAAATATACAAGACGTACAAACTACGATCTGGCTTCCGCATAATCATGGGTAAGGCCAATTTTTGCCAGAAATCGATCTTGCCCCTAATTCCTGTAACAAGGCGAACACCACGTGTTCCGGTTCAACAATCCAGAAGAAGTGCGGAAACAACGGGACCGCGCCATAGCCAAATCAAGTCTTAGCATCAGCATGTCTGCCGCAGAAATGCAGAATGAAGAGAATGGCCAGACGCGTCCAGGATCACCCACTTCATCTGAGGTCGACACGGGAGATATGGATTGGAATTTTGCCAAACGCGAGGCTGCTTTCGCTCGCCTTGGGCTAGATCCCGCTTTGGACAACCTCCCAGACGAGGAGCTCAACAAGCTATACGAGAAGATCACCCGTGTCAAGGCCTTACGAAGTATTGGGCCTCGGCCTGAAAGCAGTCTCAGTCAAGCTGATGATGTCTGGAGTGAGACCGGCCGACCTCTGGCGAGCGACATCCTAACCGATGATACTAGTATCGACGTCACGCCCAGCCACGACAGCCCAGAAATGGCCGGGTCGTTGAGAGAGGTTCAGAACCAACTTGAAAGCCAACGTATGGAGTTCGAACAACGTTTGCAGGCGATCACTGAGGTGACCGAAGCTGATGATCTGAAGGCGGAAAAGGAACAGATGGAACACCAGCTCAAACTCGTGCAGATACAAATGAAGCGTCTGCTGGATGCCCGTGCAAGAGGCGAGAATGACGTTGACTTCGAGGCGTTTGAGCCGACGATCTATACTGCAAAGCAGCTGCGCCTAATCCGCAAGGTATTAGACAAATGGCGGGCGCACAGGTCATTCTCAATGTCCGAGATTGTTCTTTCGAATGCCGTACATATCAAGGAGGCCAATATCATCAGGTAAATACTTATCTCGAAGGCATTGCAGCTTGTATGCTTATGGAATGATAGTAAGGAGCTTGGGAAGAACGTCCTTTACAACTTCACCATCGCTTCTGGCGGCTCTCTGGCGGCCCCTTCTTCTGCAATTGACACTATTGCAGGTTTGGATCAGTTTGGAGATGTTGCCGACCCTGTCCTCGCATCAGCCACACAACCTTCCGTTGCGGTCAAGGTCATAGACAAGCGCAACAAAGCCATCTACCTTTGGTCTCTGGATCGACTGCAGCAACAGCTACAGCGAATGCGAAATCTTACGACATATATCGATCGCCCGTCATACTCTCAGCACTTTTCATCGGAGGAACCCTTCTACGATTCTCCTACTCCGGAGTATTCGTTCATTGGCAACGCCCTAATCTCCCTTGCGCCACTATCACGTCGCCTATCTTCTACATCCATCGTTCCCATATTTTGCAGATACACCTCAGAAGCGATAGGTTCGTGTCGCGTTGAGATCAAGATTGCGAATGTCGTTCTTCCCCCTCGGCACGCCAATGCTTCAAGTACGTCTACGAGAGCTTCTTCTCCCATCCCTGGAACTGTGCCTCCGGGTAGTAAGATCAGCTTCTTCCTTACTGTCGACACCGTGAAAGGCCTTTCTCATCACGACTTCTCCGGAGTACATCTGCAAGTCCGACTATCTTCGTTCATGGGCCACGCTGTCACAGCTGAAGAGGTTTACCCTTCTAACGGTGTTGATCTCGATACAGCGTCGTTATCGGACCTCAAGTTCCGAAGAAGTTTCTCGATTGCGGCATCTGCTAAAGTCTTGACTTATCTGAAAACAGGATACGCACCTGTGGAGTTTTTCGCTCGCCTAAGAGGAACGTATCTGGAGCGTATGGAACGATGGGACGAGATGCGAGATCAACGAGCACCACCGCGGACGATAACACCGGATCGGCCGTCTACATTACCTCCTATGCGCCGCTGCGAGACCGATTTCGTTACTGAGCAAGTGCATGACGTTGTCGCATGGCTGCAAATATGCGAACTCACACCGGACGGCACGTACGCACCTGTTCCTGTCATCACTCAAGGTAATCTCGACCCCGGCTGTTTCTCTCTTCATCAAGGCCTCCAACGACGTATAATCTTATCTTTATCCTCGAGCTCCGGCCGCCAGTTCCCTTGGACTGAAGTCCTCAATGTCCGGGTAGGAGGTGTCCGTCTCTTGGATGACAAAGGCCGAATGAAAGAGTCGACGTCAACGTCGAAGTCTTTGATTACTCTACCTCTCCTGCAAGACCAATCTGTGGAGTACAAAACGGACGGATCTGGCTCACTGACCGCACAGGTGCTCTGGGACTCGAGTGTCCACGACTCTATTCTGCTCAATAGAGTGACAGCGCCCAATCAACGTGTCCTCCTGCAACTGCAGTGGTCCGTGTCCGTTGAGACATGTGCTGACCCGGTGCATTTTTCGATGGACACAGCAGTGGCGATTCAGACACGCGGCGCTCGTCCTCCCTCCCGCTTCTTCTCCCTTCTGGGCTCGACAAAAGTCTTACCGAAATCTAGCACAGTCTTCACAGTGAAACTGTCCCCTCCGATGACACGGTCGCCGAAAGATCTGTGGCGTCTTGATACAGCAGAAAAGTACGTGCGAGGGGAAGAGCAGCTGGGGGCCTGGAAACCCCGTGGGATATCGGTGGTGGAGGATTACTCGAGATTGGTGACGATGGAGAGAAGGGCGGCCGACGTACAAGCTATAAGAGTGATTCTGGCTGCGTCGCCACCGAGACCGTTGCAGGTGGGTGCGGTTGAGTGGGGCTCGGAGCAGCTGTTGCAGAAGGCGGTAGACCTGTGGCGCAAGAAGTTTGGGCACAAGGGGGAGGTGAGTCCATGACATGAGCAACGAGAGAATTTTATAGGGAATTCACGGTCTCTGCTCTTATAGATCGTCCTGAGCCAGGAACCGCTTGAATCTGAGGCGGCCAGTGTGAATTCAGTCAGCAGGGCACCGAGCGTTCGATCGGTGGATTCCTCGTTGAAACTGATATCGCAGACTAAGGTCGTTCCCCGAAAGTTCGTATCTCACGTGCATCTTTCTGACGTCGATACTTACGACACGGTCGTTATGTAGTGACGGACCAACTAGGAAGGGTCATCTCATGGTCATGATTGATGCGAACGAGAATACATGGCAAAGACGGTGGTTCGTCCTCAGAAGGTATGTCCTCGAGTGTGACGGCCTTTATGCAACGATGCTGATATTGTTTGCCATGCCAGACCATACCTACACATGTACCTGCACTCCAATGAGATTGAGGAGGTCGCCGTCGTCAATTTGGTCGGCGTCAATATAGAGAGTAATCCTGACATGGAGATGCTGCTTGGCGTACGTCCTGTCGCATCACCATATAGTCTTACGGCATACTTACACGGATTCCTCTTCACAGAAACGGTTCACATTTACACTTTTCACATCGTCCAACTCATACGCACTTGCCGCCAACAGCCAAAAGGAGCTGGACGCATGGACTTCGAAGCTTGACCCTACGCGGATGACAGCCTAGACTATCATCCCCTTCGCTTGGAATTTGCTCCCTCACACTACTCTACTTGTTTCACTGTCATTACGTTTTCGTTCTGCTGTCCAACCTCGCTCTTCCGAACTCATCAGTACACACACCTAACGCAACAACTATACTATACCCACTGTGATACCAATACCACTACACAACCTCCACCTTCGCTTCTTCCGTGCACGAAGCTCTTCGTCTGTTCGACCTTTATAATAATGACATATTAGGATTCTATCTACTTATGATGTTAGATTTTTTTGTTTACATGTCAGAGAGGGCACGTACTTTAGGGGTGAATGAAAACTGCATTCGTGTACATGTATTTTGAGGATGAGGGTATGACGAAATGAGTGGGAACTGGAGATATATGGCCCCTATGAACCGCGATACAATACTGGTACATGAAGGAGAAGCAACATGAAGCAAGCCTTTGAGGCAGGTCATAGCAGGTCGAAATCGTCCAGCTGTCAGATAGACAACGTCAGCGAATATTCCAATCGTGGGCGTCATTCAACGGACCTCGTCGTTGTAACGCATAATAGTCCTTTTGAGCTTTGAGGTGTCTACCCATGTAACAAAGTCTTCCATATGTCTACAGGTCGCATAGATCAATACCGAGATGATGCGGTGACGAGTGATACGAAAACTTGCCTGGTCACTAGGAAGGCAGGATCCGTTATGGTATCTGGTCCGACTCGCACATGTCCCTGCTCTATAAACTTCACTGCCTACACGAATTAAGAAGTACATGTAAACAATATGGTTGGCGTTTTGACAAGACAGTCATCACTACTCACCGCGCTGACCGTCTCAGCCATCTTTGCCGTAGTCATAATGACCGCCAACCGTCTCCTGCAGAACGCCGCCACGGTAAGCTTGTTCTCAATGTCGCTGAGCTTTGCGGCAGAATTGAGAACGCCCATGTCGTAGAGTTTCGAGAGCACTTGGCCTTCCATGCGTGCACGAAACGGGTCTTGAGCGGGCAACATGGATATGCGGTGAGCGAAGGAGCGAAGGGAACCGCAGAGCTTATTGTATCTGAGAAAGCGCGGTTTATGCTGTGTACGAGGAGTGAGAGCTGTGACGACGACGCACTTGTGATAGTCCTCTCTGTCTTGGACGTGGTACCTGCGCATAACTTTTACCTCTCGAAGGTTCGCATCTTGCTTCCACTGTGGAATATAGGATATCGGTGAGTAGCGAGAAAGTAGAGAACGGAGAGAGGGGGGTGCGTACATTGAGAAAGTCAACTTTTTTGAGGAGCTTTTGCTCGTGGTGCTTGAACTGCCTGACCATGGCTGCACACACTGAGAGAACGAGCGAGTCAAGAGGAATTGCTCGCGCTAGTAAGAAGATCTCAGATCTAAGCCACGTGGATTATTATAATAAACTCGTCGACCCGGATGAGGTGAGCTCGAGTATTGGCGGTATCTCTCTGCTGCCCGCTATCACCGTTGCAAAAGGTAGCAGTGTTGCTGCCACACAACACCTCAGTCCGTCTTGCACATTGTGTGTGGGGTGGCCTAGTGGCTGCGTTGCGCCATTAATCTGCTACTTCACCTGAAACAAGCCCCGTTTGGCTCTCACCTGCGCTTTGGCTCTCGGGCTGATGCATCTACTGTGATAGTATAGCTATCCGTGTCAGCTCATGTCTAACCATCCTTCCAGTACAGGTATGTGTGGCCGGCAGATATACATACAAGTGAAGCTATGGCCCTACTAAGGTGTAGAGTAGAACAAATAAGAATTGCGAAAGATCGACGTCGCAGAGGCCATCATGAGGCAGTGCTGAAACGACTCATCTCGATCCTCCCGCGACACCCTAGACTAGGGTTGCGCACGGGCGCAGCACAATAAATAAGTAACATACTCGGATTCTGACATGCTATTAGCACGACAGAGCAGCTTTCTTGCGAATGTAGAACACTACCAAGACTAGCGTTGTATTTGCTGGAGAATATTGAGAGCGAGTGAGGGGAAAAAGAGCAGAAAAGTCAAAAACAAAAAAAAATGTGATGCTGACATATCGGGAAAAGGGGTGCGTGTGAGTGAGTGCAAGCAGCCACAACGCCGTCAACAAACAATTGCAAGCCGCCCTCTTTCTCGCCGTGTCGCTTGCCCGCCCCCTCCATCCCTCACCCCGCCCCCGCCACTCGCCCCCTCGCAGTCGTCCTCGTTGGCTCAGTCGTCAGCACACAGCAACCCGCGTGCTCATTTCTCCGTACTCCGATCATAAACCTCGCTGGCAACTCGCGCGCCCCGCAACATTACACCCGACTTATCTTCATCCCCCCCACTATCCTCTTTCATCCGCCGCTGCTTCCCTTTCTCCTGCATGCTGTCGCGTATCTCTCATCGAACATAGTTGCAGACACCATCTGCTCGACTCATAAGCTCCCACATTGGTACCAGAGTGGCCATGAACATTAATCTGCCCCGCCCTGGCGAAATGTTACGAACTCAGCAAATGACACCAGGTATGCTCAACATGCCTGGAGGACCTTTCGTAGGAGGCTCTCAGGGTGGACCACAGCAACAACAGCCGTCTCATATGGGCATGATGCCCGGTAATCCCAACGCTGCCAATGCCATGGGCGGTCTGCTCATGCAATCCAACCCTTCCGCCAATCCCAACTACCCGCTCATGCAACAGGCGCAACAACGACAGTTCATGCAACAGAGACCTCACGCCATTCAAGGCATGAACCCTGCTCTTGGTCCAGGTCCAAACGGGCTCGGTCCAAACCAAATTCCCGCAGTCAACTTCCAAAACGCGATGATGCAACAGAACGGGGTACGGCGCGTCCAGTCGCAACCCGCAGGGCTCAGCCAAACAGCAGCGCAGTTGGGCGGGGGTATGCCAGGACAGCAGATGATGCCAGGGATGAACCCTATGGCTGGGATGGGCATCCCTGGGCAGATGAGGCAGGCCATGCAGCAGGGCCCACCCGGAGCACAGATGCGTATGCAACAACAGCACTCTTTGCCAGGTGGAATGCCATCGGAGATGCAGATGCAGATGGCTCGTCAAGGGGGCATGGGTGGCGGCCCTGGTTTTGCTTCGCATATCGCACGAACTCCCTCCCAGAACCCGTCTATCCCTAGCATCCCCCAACCGCAGTCATCACATCCAGGTGGCATGCAGCAGGCGTCATTCCCTGCTGGCATGACCTTGGTAGGTCAGCCGATGCATGGACAACAGCCACAGCAGCTGCGTTCTTCGCCCCATCCAGTACCACAAGGTCCGCCTGGTGGACTTCAGAACAGCATGGCAGGTGCCTCTGGGCTGCAAGCGGCCGCATCTCAGCAACGTATCACTCCTGATAGGGGGATGTTTCATTTTTCGAACCCTCCTATGCAACAGAATATGCAACCTGGAGTCCCTCGGATGACTCCAGGAGGCGTCCAGATGGGTTTCGGCGCCGCATCTAATGCGCCTAATCCACAGGTTGGTGCGAACCAGCAAATGGTTGATATGCCGCAATCTATGAGTGGCGGTAATCTTGCTGGTCAGCAGAGATCATCGAGCCGACAGGGAGGTGGGGGTCTCCTGGTCACTCCTGTGGAGGCATTGCAGTCCATGAATGGCGAAAACTTCTCTGCTCCGTTCAACATGCACCCGCAGAACCCTGCAGGCTCTGCGCCACCTCGTCCGCCATCCCAGCAGCGTCCACATTACTCAATGCCCCCACAGCAGCAGCAGCAACAGCAGCCGCTGCAGCCGCCGATGGGCGCACACCGTTCCCCGCGTCAGCAAGATATGGCCCACCACATGCAGATGCAGCGTCCAGGGTCTCAACCGCAGGTAACCCCCAGTCAATCGCCACAGCGAGGGCTATCGAACACGCCGCGCGTGCCAACGTCTCAGCTGCCTCAAGGGGGCGTGGTAAACAACACTCGCACCCCTTCGCTTGCTCCTGCTCAACCGACAGGAACCGCACCCCCACCGAAGCCTCCTACTCCTGCAGGCAATGCTCAGCAAGTACCTGTCACTTCCCGCCCCCAGCAGCTACCTCCTAATATCACATCGCAAACACCTCAACCACAAATGCCCCCTCTTACTTCGGGGCCTCCGTCACAAGAAGCCGGTTCATCCGCTCTCCCGCCACAATCACACCCACATCCCCCAGCACAACCCTTGATGCCCCAGCGGCAGGTCCCTGTGTCAGTTGATTCACTATCGCGCCGTGAAAATATACGCTAACGGATTTTATGCAGTCCATACATTGGGAATCATCTCGTCGGTAACGGACAGAGTCTGCTAAGACTGTTGCAGTTCAGTGGCGTTCTTGCAGGAGATAATGCAGCGGTTGGTCTTTTCTGAATCTAATATTGTGCAAACCGACTCACCTTTATCTCGCAGTCTCACAACTCAAAGTTGCAGCTGTGCTTTTGGGAGGAGATAATCAAGGATTATTTTACGACTAGGGCTGTGTTCAAGTTTACGCTTTGGAAAGAAAATCAGCGACTCGAGGCAAAACCATTCGGTAAGGCAATACGTTTAATTCATCTTCTTCCGAGATCTGGGTTCTAAGAGTGCTGCGTTTTTTTTTCGACCTCCATCAGAGATTGGCGTTCCCATTCTCCCGCGGTTTTTCCTAGTGACCGCTCAATCTGGTGTGAGGTGCATGACACTGAATTTGGACGGGGCGCGAGAGCGAACGGCAGGGGCCACTCACGCCATCGTCGAATGCGTGCAGGCAATATGGACATACAGGTACTGGAACGGCTGGACGATCACGCTGAAGGGTCCCTTGACGGCCCACATCATCGTTGTTCCCAATGTTCCTAGCGTGAGCCCGACGCACGCACCAGGCTCGTACACCCTCAAATTTGACCAATTAGTGTTTGACGCGACGACATACGAACGGTTGCTCTCGTTTGACGTGCTACCGCTCCATCTGCCCCTTTCACCTGCCTCGCAGAACACGCCGCTTCCGGAAGACGAACATCAGCCTGCACAAAACAACGAAGTTTACCTCGTGCATACCGAGCACGAAGATCGATGGCAGTGCGACAATTTGACGTTTCCGATTCCGCCTATCAATGGGTTTGGTATTCCACAGGCGACGATGAGATGTTTGGAAGTGAGTGCGAACGCGATCATCTTTGCTTCAGATGATGAGACTGAGCTTCATACACAGCTGGCTGAGAGCGTGGTACAAATGTCTGATCTTATACGGTTTAGTAACGATAAGAAGCTGGGGCCGAAGGGTACGTTCTTCCCCAAGCTTTTCGCAGATGGAATGTCACTGACTTCTTTCCGGTGAACAGCTGCGCTGAGGGAGTTTGCGAAGCAGTTACGTGAGCAGCAAAGTCAGGAAAGAAACAACAGTTCAGGCTATCGATTGAATGGTCCCGGAGGACCGCCCAACCGTCAGAGTCCGCCTGGGATGCATGGCGGTGGTGGGATGTACGACCACGGAATGAACGGTACTTCGGTGCCGGCGTCATCATCATCGGCACTATATCCAGGAACACCTCATATTAACCATGCACATCCTCCCCCTCTCCCTCCTCAACAAAATGGACCGCCAGGGACGCCCAAGCAGAACAAGGCCCTGACACCGCAGCAGACAGCGGCATCTGCTTCGACCCCATCCGCTTCCACTCCTGCCGCGTCTACCCCGACGCCTGCATCAATGACCCCGGTTACAGTGCCACAAACACTGAAAAGAAAGGCAGGCGACTCATCCTCCCCAAATATCGCAAATGCCGAGCAGCAACCACAAGGGAAAAGAGCGCGAGGGAAGCGTCGAGGCACCGCGACGAGTTGATTCGATGGGTGGACTGTGTTGTTCGATGTTCTATATTGGATAGCAAACTTTCTCTCATCTGGACTAACCCCCCTCCCCTTCCTCCTGCGGTTGATTGCCCGTTGATGATATTTTCGTGTTTTGTGCTTTTTCTGCCTGGATCTGCAATTCTTTTATTATCCGACGTTTTGGTGGTACCCTACTCAAGCCTAGCATTAGATTGTATTCTACTCCCCCCTACGCAAAGCTCCTGTGTTGCACAGGTCGGAAGGGCCTTCGCGTTGTGTTATCATTCATTCATATATTTATGACATGTACTCTCTGTAATAATCCACTCAATACATTTCGTTCTTGGTTCGATCTCTATTTCGTCTCAAGGTCGTCGAACAGACTTTCCCAACAGTGATTCCACGGCCAAAATCGAAGCCCTCGAATGCCCTGCAGCGCTTGACTGTGAAAAGAAACTATCAGGTGGCTGTATAGATTAAGTGTATGCTGTACGATGGCTACAAGATGCACATGTATGTACAATCAGTAGTTAAGTCCCGTGTCGTGACTGAAGTCGCATTGATCTCCGTATCGACATCTGTGATTGGAACAAAGACATTTCATCAGTACATTCCCATATCAATAAATAAACAAGAAACAAATGCTTGCCTTCCTTCCTGGTAAAATACGCAAGGTCGTCTACGGTTCCCTCTCCCGTGGCCCCCTCCTCTACCCCGCCCCCGTCCTCTTCCGCGCCCGCCTCTCCAGCCCTCCTCCGCCCACCGCGTGTCTTCCCCGTTGTCGTACGGAGGATAACCGTTGCTATTCCATTCTGGTTCACTGTTCGCATGTAACGGCAGAGCTCCAGGAAGCGCAGTCGGAGGGAACATGGACGAATTCTGCAAGGCCTGCGCTTGCTGCAATATCTGCTGTAGCGACTCCGGCCCGAAGCCCGCTAACGTTGCCGGATCGTAATTATCAAAGGGTAAAGCGGCGGGTCCTGCACCCGACGACATTGTCACATCCGGCGGCCCAACTGCAGCCAACTGCCCGACGAGCTCTGCTACTGAAACCGACATCGGCGGCTGTTCGTGCACCGCGGCGGATGCACCGAAATACGCCTCAAGCTCAGGTCCTACCTGCATCAACTGCATCCCCTCGTCTACCTGATCTTCTGGGATTTGGGAGGACGGCTCCGCTCCCGAGTCAGGTATGTGAGCATCGGACATGTACGCCGCTCCCAATGCAGTCATCTCCCGCTCTTCCTGCGCTAAACGTTCAACGCTATCCTTCCCTCGCTCCGGCACTTCTAGCTTCGGTGGCATTTCGAGTACTGCAAGGAACGAACGCGTCGGTAAATAGCTTTATCTTTGGGTAAATAATCGTATTTGCTTACGGGGCGGTTCGAAGTAATCAATCTGTTGTTCAAACAGGTGCGCAATCAATGCAGCACCCTCGCTTCGGTCAAGATCGCGAAGACTGTGTGTAGCGTGCATACCCTGTGTGTGCCAACCGGCGCAAGGCGCGTAAACTAGCGTTAATGTACAGTACATAGTAGACATAAAGGAAAAAAGAGCTGACATCCGCAGGGTCATCGTCGTAAACAGCACGCTCAATGATTTTGATCAACTCGAGCTGTCCGTCTGGAGCCCATTTGACGCTCTTCTTCTTTCCCTGTTTCTTGGACACTATCGTTTGCCCAGGTGGCGGCGTGGAGACCACAGGCGAATCTTTTCGACTCCTCAAGGTCTTGACAATTTCCGCAAATGGATCGTACGACGAAGGCTGCGCAACATTCAAGTCAGGCTCCTTTTTCGTAGATATGGGGGCCTTCTTGAAGTCGGGTAGCTTGGGCTTCTGCTTCGGAGCTGAGAAGAATGACGAGTCAGCTTTTGGGGTCTCCTTCCCAGTGGTTTTCAGTGGCGGTTTTTTGGCGGTTGATACCTTGACCGCGGTAGTGGCGGCGGCGGGGACGGGAACCTTTTTCGCCGCAGGTACCCCCTTGGATCCTGTAGGCGGCTCTTCTGCCTTCCGCTTCTTCGATTTGCCATCCGAATCTGACCACAAGTTTTAGTGTGGACTTTGGTACGGCGAACTGGCATGACCCACCCTCTGTCATTGTCTTTCCCCCGGTGGGCGCTTGTATACCAGACGACGATATGAGTGCACGCCATTTGTTAGCGATGTTCGACGACATGTCCCGGACCGCTACATCCATAGAAGTTGGAAATGACTCAGTTAGATACATTGGCATTCTCAGCGCAGCAGTAAGTAGTAGGGTAGGCATGACACAGCAATTCATTACAGAGGGACGGCAGCGGTTGGTGGACACAGTGGTGAATGGCATGTCCGCAGATGATGGAGACTCACCAGAAGAAGGAGCCGATTTCGACAAACGCTTGATCTCTTTTCCAATGCCTGAATCCCTGAGAGTGGTTACTGTCATCGGCAGCCTGTCCACAATCTGGACGCGATAACTCAGCACAATGCTAAGCAAACACGATAGGAACGCTCACATGCAGCAGCGGCATAGTCGCAGTGGACTCTTTAGAATCCGGTTCTGCATTCCCACTTTCCGTAAGCCACTTCTTCGTTATTGACATAGCATTACCGTTCTCCGCCCATGCACGGAAGTAGTGGTTCGGCGCGTTATCCCTGATCTTCGACAAAATCTCCAGCCGCGTCGCAACATCGACCTTCGACATACCGTATGTTGATAGATAACTTGTCAGCTGGCTCACTGCCCCTGCCCCTGTGAACGAATCCGACTTCAGCAAGGGCCGCAAGCCGGCCAGGAACCTCTCCTTGAGCTGTTCTGATGTCGGTCCTACAGATTGTGGTGGTAGTGATGGCGGTGGTGTGGAGGTATGCGCTGAGCCATAGAACGAGGATGGAGGTATTGATGAGGCCGCGAGTAGATTGTGATTTGGCGGCGAGTGAAGCAAGAAAGGCGATAGTGTGGCTGGCGGCGGTGACGTCTGATGTTGTGAGGACTGTCGTTGTGAGGGTTGTTGCTGCTGTTGCTGAAAATGCGAGGCTGTTGTATGCACGAATGAAGGGTTGATAGATAATGTAGATGGATGCGATGTATGCTGATAAGAATATTGTGTGTGGGACTGGGCTTGCGGTAGAATATACTGCTGTGAATGCGAGTATTGCGGTACGTTCGCGTGGTGGCCGCTCACGGTAGTGAGAGCCGGACTAAAATGAAGGGTCAATCGATACAATGACAGGAGTACGGTGAAACAGCGCACTCGATCATCATCTGGGGAGGGGACGCTGATGACTGGGATGTTTGGCCCGTGATCTGGGAAACAGTAGTTGCTCCATTGAGAGAGGAATAGCTTGATACAGGAATGTGAGGTACTGAGGGAGCTGGCCATTGAGGATTCGGATATGATGGCTGGCTGTACGAGCTAGGCGCGCCGGAGAGGAAGTAGTTTCCGTGCGAGAACGGGAAGTAAGAGTTGGAAGACTGTGACAGTGCAGATGAAGAAGCTGCTGTGGTTCGTGCGGATAGTGAGTACGAGGTCGTGGGTTTGAACGGTATGGCCACACCGCTCTCGTCGTTGGGAAAGCTGCTCACCACCAAGGTCCAGACCAAAATCACTCAGATCCATAGTCGGCTGCGCACTTGGCGGCCCCACGGCCACGCTCGATGTGGTCTCTTTCCAGCCGTCGATTCCGGTCGGACGAGCGTCGTGGACGTCGGAAACAGGTTGCTGCTGCAACCAAGATGTGCCAGCAGCGTATTCCATTCGCACTTCCTCTTTTTCGTGCACACGTCTACTTTGAGCGTTTTCGGCAACGCTTTCACGGCTTATTTCTAGTCACAGACCGGATAGAAATGAAGCGATGGACCTCTGCAACGACAGCTTGAGGGATATTCAAGTTACACCAGTCCTCGTTTCTCTATCCTGAAGCTGAACAGAGGTTCACCGTCGTCGGTGATGATGGTCAGAAGTCAGGCTCGTCGTTGAAGCTTTGAGACTCCGCCCCGTTCCGCTTTGACCGTCGTTCACATGCGTCATTCCCACGCTTATTATTGTTTGGATTTACACGCTCGAATTTTTGGACGTCTGTCTCAGTTGCAGCACTTGCGAGTGTTCAAGCTACGAATCAGCTACAGGTATGGTGGGCACATCGAACAGAAGAGCAGAGCTGCTAGTATCGCAGAGAACATCATACTTGGGCATGGACTCGGAGGAACAAAAAGAGATATTCACAATAGGTAATGATTGATTTCAACTCGGATTTAAACCAAAATCGACACCAAAAGGTAACAGAGCCAAACAATTACAACGCGTTCAATACAAAACGCTTCAACAATCGTTGCAAAGTTTTCTTACTCGTTCTCTTACTCGTTCTAACCCCCCTTCAAATACGTCGCGTCGCGTCCAGTCGCGCTGCTAGTCATAGTCATTTATCAAGCAGAATGGCGCACATTCCCGAAGCTCACGCTCAATTCGAGTTCCAGAAAATGCAGGTGAGTGTGGGATTTGTGCGTGTAACCTCTTGTCATGTCACTGACGGTGCATGTGCTGTGAACATAGCTCATTGGCAGCTTGGGCGCAGTTGCCGAAACGATGCGCAACTGCGCAACCATAGCAGAGCAGTTCGCACAACTCATAAGCCCTATACCTTATCACCCGGCTCTGGCGATGCCCAATGGGCCTATGCAACATATGCAACCCCTGCAAGGTATGGACACACCGGGCGGTAAACGCAAACGTGCTGGGGAGGAGAAGAAGACGAAAAAGACCAAGCCTAGAGATCCGAACGCGCCCAAGAGGCCCCCGTCCTCGTACCTCCTATTTCAGAACGAAGTTCGTCAGGAGCTGAAATCCAAGAATCCGAACATCCCAAACAACGAGCTTCTGAATCTTATTGCGAGAGCCTGGGGTGAGATGCCCAAGGAACAAAAAGATGTACGTCCTGTATTGCAGTCTATGGGGGCAAAGCTGATTCGCGAGCAGGCATACGAGAGCAGGCAGAAGCTCGCCAAGGATGCCTATCTTGTTGACAAAGCTGCGTATGATTCGACTTTGCAGAAGGTCGGGGACGCGGCGACAGTACCTGTGAGTTCTGCACTACCTGTGGCTTATCTGCGACGTTAATACCAAGAACAGGCTCTGCCTGCGGCCGTCGAAGTGCCTGTTGTAGCACCGGAAGTGCCTTCTGAGCCTGCCGTTGCGTCTAGCGATGATTCGTCGGATGATGAACAGCAGTCTGACAGCTCCTCAGACGATGACGGCAATGTAGAGCGGCAGGGCTCCCAGCCAGCAACAAAGAAGGCTAAGCAAGCGGTACCTCCCCCTGCTCCGGCCTCCGTGAAGCGTGAGGGGAAGAAGTCGAAACAGGCGAAGGCTTGAGCTAGTAGGACATATGGACTTGCCGATTTGTGTCCTCGTCCTGCTGTGTTGTGAACGAGGACGCCGTCATGATTGCACGATACCTGTTGGACGTGGATACGTTTTCTGCGATCCCTGTACAGCATTCGATTACTCTATGAATTGCATGAACACTGTAGTTTTCGGTTCACAGACTAGGCGGAACTGGGAAGTCGTAATTGCGAAGTGATACGCAGGTTCCGGCTGGGCGGACAATTTCAGTAGGGTAGATCCTAGTAATTATCATGGTGCACATATGCAGATTGCAAGCTACACTTGCTGAGCAAAGCGGTGATCAAGACGCACCGCTGCGGAAAGCGATGTTCAGCTGCTGCCAGTGAATTCCTTGTTCAGCCGTTGTGTGGCAAAAGCTGTGTAGACGAAGCTGCTCGTCGCTTTCTGGCTACAGTATCCGCCCAGCTGTGTACCGGGCAAGACTCGTCGGAATTTGTGTATCTGCAGCCAAGCACAGGCGATTCACGTTGGCCGAATTGGCGTTACGGGCCTTCGTTTGTCCTGCCTACCTACGCTGAGCGATGCAAGATGACATCGCACCGCCAAATGCCGTGCTTGCCCTATAAAAGGTCGTCGCTGCTGCCGACCTCTTCGCTATACCGTAGTCCCTCTTCTTCACCTTCCCTATGTCTCAGCCTGCACGAAACCCAGACTCTCGCCCACTGCCCCCAGGCTGGGTTCAGCAATACGATGCCAAGTACGTGCATCCAGCGGGCTGATCCGAGCTGATCTGAACTGATCACCACTGGACGCAGCTATAATGCATGGCAAGTATTCCGAGAGCTCTGCAGTACCAACTGGCGGCATTGACAAGCAGCAATAGGTTCTACGTGAACACTTCTGTCAACCCTCCACAGTCATCCTGGCAACATCCCGCAGGTGCTGCGCCTCCCCCTCCACAGGCATATGCGCCACCTCCAGGTCCGCCAGCACCTAACAGCCCATACGCACCGCAGCCCTATCCCCAGCAGCCTAGCTATAATCAGTTGCCTCCGCCTCAGCAATATGGTGGTGGCTATGGCGGTGGCTACGGAGGCGGAGGTAGCTATGGTGGCACACCTGTTCAGCAAGGGTATCAAACCAATGAATACTCAGAAGGCAGAGGTACGCCAAATGCGTACGCTTGCGACGCATATACTGATGTCAGCTTGAAGGTTTCTTCGGCCGACCTCAACAACCGCAAGCTGTTTATCAGCAGCAGCAGCAGCCACCCAAGAAGAGCGGCCCCGGAATGGGCACGGCTCTTCTGGCCGGTAAGCACGGTCGTAGCTCTATCCAATCACCCTTGTAACACATCCGATCTTGACCAGGTGGTGCTGGTCTGGTCAGCGGCGCACTCCTCATGGATGCCTTTGAAGACCATGAGGACAGGGAAGAGCGTGAAGCCTATCAGGATGGTACGTGTTTCACTCATACGATATCCTGTGGCAATATTCACTTTGCATGCAGGATATCAGAATGGGCAGGACAACGACTATGGGAACGATAACAACGACTTCGACGGTGGAGGAGGAGACTGGTAGGTGGCAACAGCTGCCAGATATCTGCCATTCCGTCTATCGTCCTTGTATTTTGTGGCGGCATATATGCAATGAACGTGTAAATATGCATTGGTGTAGATATCTCTTTACACACTTGCCCGTATTGATAGAGCGCTGGAGATATGATTCAGATCTATAGCTCGGAGCCATCTCACGGAGTTGTCACTTGCCTCTTTCAAGCCTCCAAGTACGCTGCGATATCTCTCAATGTGGCCCCGCTGTAGCTCATGAATACAGCCTCCTCTTTCGAAGGTTCTGCCTCCGGAATTATCGAAACTACCACAGATTCAAAGCTTGAAAAGGCACATCATCGGTATTGCACTGCAGTCGGGAAATGACGGAACTCGTCGTGGTAGAGAGGTGAGAATTTGACAAAACTCTTCGTACTATCGCTGATTATGCTACTCAGAAACCCGTGCGAGTTGTGAAAGCCTCGATAGCGGCTTCAGCTGCACGATCACGCGTCGAGATTCTACAACGTGCATACTCCTCTGAAGCTCTATACTCCTTCCATGGCGTTTCTTCCAATCTACTCCACCATTCCTCTGCGAAAGGATGACCAGGAGCACCAGCATAACCCCATGGTTTCGCGGTGAAAGGCTGGACGAATGGATTAAGCACGAAGGCGACGCTTGGGTCCACTGGGCCTGTGAAATGCACGATCGAGGGGTGGGTTTTCATTCTGTCAAGGTCCAGAACGTCACGTTCCGGAGAAAGCGCGTCGGCGTAGGTCCCCAATCCCTGCGCATTCCATTCTGGGTCCAGAGGATACCAATGATCACGAAAGTGGACGTTGAGCACGTCTTGGTCTTGGTACTCGGAGGCTTGCCTTTCTTCTGCGAGTGCATAGAAGCGGGGGAGCATAGCTCTGACTCTGGCGAGATCGAGGAGCAAGACCCCAGCATTGAAATACTGCCCCTTTGGCACACCCTCATGTCCCATTGGGTGTCCAATGTCTACCACAGCTCCCAACGGTTTCCCTTGCAGGTCCGTCTCCCAAAGGCTCCGTAAGTCTCGCTTTACGAGTACATCTGCGTCCAAGTATAACGCCCGCTCTACTGGCAGAATCTGTACCAAGGAAATTTTCGCCCAGTTTGCGCCTCGAGCCGAAAATAGGTCGTCTTTCGACAGCGAGAGGAAGACGATCGTAACTTCGCTACGACTAACAACAAGCTGTGACAGCTTCTCGCGATCGCTGACGGACAGACCGAGGTCCATGACATAGAACGTCATGCGACCTGCCGTGCACATCATGGCGCTGCGAATGGCAACAGCCGCTGGCATAGCGAAAGAGGAGTCGGCTACCAGTGCTACGTGGACGTCGTAGCCGAACGCATGGTGCAAACCGCGCGTTTCAATCCCTTCCACCAAGAACCCGATGCGCATATCCGTCTTCTTGCGCAGGATCTTCTGGTACTGCTCTGGACTAGATAGAACGTCGAACTCTCCCCGGTGAAGGAGCATGAAAGCGTCGATGCCTCGCTTGGGATGGTGGATGCTATCCTTCGGCTCCTTATCCCAGTTGTAGTCGTCAAAGACGATGATCGCGCCAATCCTCGCGAGTCGCCACACTAGTTCGGCGTCGAGCATGGTGTCGTCCGCCTCGTGGGATCCGTCGACGTAAATCCAGTCGAAGCCAGGATCTGCAGCAGTCATCTCCTCTTCCAAGAGAGTCATGAGAGCCGGGAAGCTAAAGGATGGCATGATACGGAATTTCTTGCCAGTAAGCTCTAGGTTGTGCTGCACCTTGGCGTGACGCTCACGCCCGGCTGGTGTTTGAAAGAGGTCGAAATGGTCGATGCACGTAATCGACCCTTTGTCATTGCAGAGCTCATCGAGGATGAAGACAGCGGAGCGGCCTTCCCAGGAGCCAATCTCGAGTGCTCGCGGTATGGGACTGGAAACAAGCGGAAAGAGCTTCCGCCATGTCTCAACATTGAATGAGAACCAATCTTGGGTGGCGGTGAACACGTAACCTCTGTCCACTGCAGAGGCAGTGATAGCGGTAGCAGTGGTCTACATTGCTAGTCAGTCAAAGTCTCGTATCATGCCTGCTCAAATGCTAACCATCGGGTAGAATGCGGGTTGCGACTTGTGCGCGGGAGGGTTTCTGCTGAGCATCGACTTCGCGTCGCGCCTCTCATATGTGTATGGCTACACCCAGTGCAGTTCAATCAGGATGGCCGTCTGCTCGAAGTGTCTGCTATCGGAGCTCACGACACCCGCGAACTCGATACATTCTTCTCTCATCATTTCGTCCGCAGCATATTCGGGACCTAGACCAAGTACTTTGTCAAACTTAGAGCTCTCGTCGCCTTCACAGTCCCGAAGTACAGATCGCAGCTTGTATTCTCCACAGCATTCTCCGCAAAGATGTCAGAGCTGACGATACCACTCTGCTTCAAGAGGTTGATTTTCTCGTCGGATAGCCAAGGCGAGGACGGCGGGCTCGGTTTGGCTGACCTTGATGTACCGGTGTCGCACGATGGAGTGGCACGAGACAGCACTGGGCCTCTGCGAGAAGCTATAGTGCGTCAGTTGGCCCATCTACACCATCCTTGGGTCGCCTCACCGGGCGATGTAACCACCTCGTATCCGTCTCACTAGCCGTCTTCGCGTCTTGGAGGGATCCTCCGCAGCGACCGAATTCAGATTTTCCCCTGTACTCGGACGAGTACCTCTCTGCGCAGCGATAGCAGGCTTGAGAACCGTCGATGGAGGGCAGCGGCGATGCTATACCTGTCTTGTGTTAGCCCCGTGTGGCGAGAATATGTCACGCGTAGTTAAAGTGCATCATATATAAGGGTAGGGTTATACTACAGAGAACCCCAGGACTCAAGCCTTCCGTCTGCACTGCATCTAACGGACGAGCTTCGTACCTTACATGGAACCAAAGAAAGCACTAGTCACTGGAGGGCGCGGCTTCATTGTGCGGTGAATTTTGTTCTCAACCTTCAAATTGCTCATGATAATACGTCCAGGGAGGCCATGTCGCACGCGCCCTGGCCAAGAAACAATATATGGTCCGTGTCATTGACATCGCCGATAGGGACCATTTCGAGGGTGAGGACGACGACGGCATTGGCGAGATTGAATTTGTTCACGGAGACCTCCTGGACAAAGCTGATTGCGCCCGTGCGGTCGAAGGCGTCCACATTGTCCTTCACTTCGCTGCCAAAATGGGTGGTATGGGAGTGATACACGCAGCAAACGATTCCATCATCTACGAAGAAAATCACCGTATGACGACGAATATCTTTGCTGCTGCCAAAGACGCAGGCGTGATCTCTTTCTTCTATGCGTCGTCGGCATGCGTATACCCCTCTGCAATCCAGAGCCATATCGATGCCGCCTTGCGCGAAAGCGACACATGGAATGGCGAACTACCTGCTCCTCAAGGTCTATACGGCCTAGAGAAGCTTCATTCTGAAGTCCTGTTACAGCGCGGCGCTCCCGCGGACATGAATATTTTCATCGCACGGTTCCACAACATCTTTGGTCCACATGGATCGTGGCAAGACGGCAAGGAGAAAGCACCGGCTGCCCTCCTTCGCAAGTGCTTAGCTGCGAAATTTTCTGCGACCACCGACATCGAGCTTTGGGGAAACGGATCCCAGCGTAGAAGTTTCTGTTTTATCGAGGACGCGGTCGACGGTGTTCTTCGACTGATTGACTCGAACTGTCACACGCCTGTGAACATAGGCTCAGATTATTCCATCGACATGAGGGACTTCGCGTACCTTGCAGCAGGCGCTGTCGGTTTCCATCCCTCGACCCTCGATGTACTTACTCTGGAGGGAAAGCCCACTGGTGTCGCTTCTCGCAACTCGGATAATACCTTCATCAAAGAGGTGCTCGACTGGGCACCTGCGACCACTCTCGAGAAGGGAATGAGGCTTACAGGCCTTTGGATTGAAGCTCAGATGCAGAAGCTCCTGCAGCCATTGTCGCTAAAGGAGCAGGGATCCATGCTAAAGAGATGGAAAACGAGCCAGATGGTTTACTTCACGCCTCGGAAGAGCAGCGAGGACATAATCTTTGCCATTCTTCTTCCTATTACCTCTAGGACAAGCGACGGTGTATCGTCGGCGGCTTGTCTCAAGTCGCTCGCCTGTTTCGCCGACTCTCTGCGCAACAGCATTGACTGTGAACCGTCTGAGCCGTCGCCTAACTTTCGCGTGCGCGTGTATGTTGCCATCGACGACGACGACCCGATCTTGAACGTCCCTGAAAACCCAGCGGAAGCGGTCCTCCTCGCTGCCGGAATCGTAGACGTTGTTAGGGTACACTGCCAATATCCACCCGGGCGCGTTTGCAGTCTCTGGAGGTGCTGTGCGAGGAGGGCCTGGAACGACGGATGCGACTACTTTGTGCTCATGGGCGATGACGTTGTCCTCCCAGCCGAAGCCAAAGCATGGCCTGTTCTCGCACATGCTGCCTTTGAAGAGCTTTCCGTACGACGTGGTGTCCCTCGCGGCTTTGGCTGTGTTGCATTCACCGACGTCTCCTTCCCGGGAATGCCGACTTTCCCGATTATCCATCGCAAGCATATGGATATCTTCCACGGGCAAGTTGTTCCGGATGTGTTTGTCAACCAGGACGGGGATCCATATCTTTTTCAACTATATCGTCGATTCGGGTGCTCTGTCATGATGGCGCCCACGATTCGCAATACTCTTGGAGGCAGTGGAGACGCGAGATACGAGAAGGTACACGCGACAGGCTGGACATACGGAACGCTCGATGAGGGAACGCACCAGCTTGAGGCGCACCTTGGGCACGATCTTGTCGAGACTACGCGCAAGCTTACTCTCGATGTTATTATCCCTTGCTACAGGGTGAACATGGCATACATCGACAGGTTCCTAGCGCTACAATCATCCACAACCTGCGACGTTATGTTCATCATCATCGTAGATGATCCTCATTCGCCGAACCTCACCGAGTTGGAGACCATGTATGGCCATCATTGGAACGTGCGCATTCGCGCCAACAAAACGAACCAAGGCGCGTCTGCTTCTCGCAATCGAGGCCTTTCTGAGTCTGCGGCGGAGTGGATTCTTTTCCTCGACGATGACGTTGTACCGGCGCACGACATCCTGCGCGAGCTCGAGAAGTCTATCCGGCAGCACCCCACGGCAGCGGGATTCGTGGGCAGTGCTTTATTCCCAGTTGCCACGTCTATCTTTACTGCAGCTGTGCACCTCGCTGGTGTAACATACTTCTGGAACATCGCCCAGAAACTCCCTGCCGACGATGATATTCCATGGGGTGTTACTGCTAATCTCGCTGTCCGCCGCAGCCGTCAAGATCGCGTCATCTTTGACTTGTCCTTTCCGAAGACAGGAGGCGGTGAGGACATCGACTACTGCCGGAAGAAGAGAGAGTTCTCGATCTCGCACGGGGGAGCAGGATTCGTCTCTTCTCCAAACGTCGTCGTCACGCACCCGTACTGGAACGATGGAAGTCGGTCTTATTGGAGATTCTATATGTGGGCCAAGGGAGACGGGGCACTGATAAAGTTGTACCCTCGTCTAGTTTACCTGGACTATGCTCCTAACAGCGCCGAGCTTCTCGTGCTCGGTGTCCTGCTCCCGGCTATCTTCACGCTCGTCAGCAGCGTCGGGTTGGTGTCTTCGATGCGTCCAATCTTCCACGGATTGCTATCACTAGGTTCTGTTCTACTCGCAAACATGTTTCATGACATGTACCGCCATTTTTCCAGATATCCAGACCGGACTTTTGACATTGAGACTACCGTCACAGGGGTGGCCTGGTTCCTCGCGGTATGCGAGAGTACGTTTATCCGTATGTTCTCAGAGCTAGGCCGTCTTGTCGGAATGCTGGAAAGGAGGGAAGTGTCGTTCTTGCGACGATTCGATTGGTTTGCAGGCCATCGTGCTTACGGGAATGGGCCAAAGAGAGAGGAGCGTCGCAACGACGTGGAACGGTTTAGCTTGTGCATATTGTTCATTCTCCTCGGCTGTTACATGTTTTAGAAGATCAGGTGTAGCACATATGTGTGTATTGTACGGAACGTATTTGTTTTGAAGCGCAAGGGAGGATCGAACGAGTCAAGTTACCATTTCGAGATAGCGTGGTGGCCAGACACGGGCCCGGTCGAGCGGCCAAGCAATAAATAAGGTTTGGGCGCGTTTAACGCACTCGCGTCGCAACAATTCCCGCCAGCGATCCTTTGCTTTTGTCTCCCGCCACCTCACTCACTACGCCATGGTGCGGTCCACTAGGCAGAGCGCACGTCTGGTTGCATCTATTTCTGCCTCTGCGACTCCTACTACTGCGAGGTCTCCGGTATTTAGCACAAAGACCTCCATCAAGTCGGACACTCCTGAGACGTCAGACATCGACGAAGAATTCATTGTTCGTTCACAAAAGACTTTCACCACGACCAACTCGGTCAAGAATGGCAAGAAACGCGCTCGAGAACCTGAAAGTGAGACGGAAGCAAGCAGCAAAAGACCGGGGCGTGTTTGGCCTACGAAGTCTGTGTACGTCGAGATGATGCCGTCAATTTATTCCTCAAAGGTGAGCAGCGTTTTCAAGGACAGCTACGTTTGATTTGCTTATGAGACATTGATTTCCGACCAACAGAAAGGAAAAGGAAAGGCAACGCTTGTGGCCTCAAATGACGATGAGGTTATTCCGAACTCAGAAGATGAGCTCGAGTATGATGAGAAGACCTCCATTGCAGAGTCCTCAGAGAGCGGCTCTGAATTCGAGCTCTCTCACGAGGAATCCATCGCCGGGAGTCAAGATGAAGATGACATCACGCCCGAAATCAAGCTACGCTCCTACGCTGAGGCCCTGGAAGATGAAGGCATTGACGCAGAGGATGTGTTGATGGACTTTGCGGTTAAAGAGTCTCTGCAGACGGCACAGAACGCTCTTTCAACGGCAAACGGAAGCTCTTCTGCGGGCGCCGGCTTCTCGAGGTCGAAGGAGCCTCGTAATGCTGCAGCCGCGCTTCGCGCCGCCGCCGCAGAGCGTCGTGCTTCGCGTGCTAGGAATGAACCCGTCGTTGTAGACGACGATGAAGATTTTGAGGATGAGGACCAGGCGATGTCAGATTTGAGCGGCGAGGAGCCATCGGCCAAGAAGAGCAAGGGCAAAAAGAAGGACAAAGCCGACGTGCGCAGTCGCTCGAAGGTTATGACATTCGTCGACATCAGGAAGCGCAAGTACGAAGATCGTCAAGCTGCAAGGTCACGCAAGGCAGAGGAGCGAAGCTTGATAGAGAAGCTTGGACGTAAGCTGACACAGGTGCATAAATGCAGTCTATGGCTTCTACCACAACGCTTGCTAAAACTTGACAAATAGGCAGAGAAGAACGCGATTGCTCTTGAGAAGCATCACCCTGAGCTACAAGATGTTTGGGGTGACCTCGAAAGGACTGTGTCAGTTACCATTCCCCAGAAGGCCCCACAACCCGCTGGTTTGAGAGCCACTTTGCTCCCTTTCCAACAAGAAAGCCTGTACTGGATGAAGAAGCAGGAACAAACGATTTGGAAAGGTGGCATGCTTGCGGTACGTGTATACACGTTTGTTCACGGATATTACTCATATGCGATTTGTATGCAGGACGAGATGGGGTAAGCGACAGTCCTACTGACCTTACAAAATCAGTCATACTGATTGTATGTAGGATGGGCAAAACCATTCAGATGATCGCACTGCTGATTTCGGACAAAGGGGTGAAACCTAACTTGGTTGTCGCGTATGTGTCACCTTTCTGGGCCTCCTGTTCGACACGCTGATTCAAGAATAGTCCCACTGTCGCTGTCATGCAATGGAGAAACGAGATCCAAACTCACTCTGAAGGCTTAGAAGTACTTGTCTGGCACGGCGCGTCTCGGGAGTCTGACATTAAGGCCCTGAAGAAATACGACGTGGTAAGCTTCCTACTCCATTGCACACTGTCTATGTTCATCAGCTGAGAGTGCATATCATCGAAGGTCGTTACTACATACGCCATCATAGAGAGCTGTTTCCGCAAACAGCACAGTGGCTTCAAGCGCAAAGGCCTGATCATCAAGGAGAAGTCTGCGATTCACCAGATAAAATGGAATAGAATCATCGTATGTTCGCGTCGCTTCTTCTTTTCCTGCTGAGTCTGACCGGTATGTAGCTTGATGAGGCCCACAACATCAAAGAGCGCTCCACTAATACTGCGAAGGCGGCATTCGAACTACAGTCCAATTACAAGTGGTGCCTGTCCGGTACACCGCTGCAGAATCGCGTCGGCGAATTATACAGTCTCATCCGATTCCTTGGTGGAGACCCATTCTCCTACTATTTCTGTACGTCGTTCTATCCCCTTGTTTGTTCGTAAAGTCAAATTCTCTATGCGCCGTAGGTAAACGGTGCGACTGCAAATCGTTACACTGGAAATTCAGCGACAAGAGGACATGCGACGGTGAGTAGACGGTTTGATAGGTTAACTCTTGGCTGACTAGCGTCCCTCAGAGTGTGGTCATAGCCCGATGCAGCACGTAAGTACTTATAGATGAAAGTATGCCTTCCAAGCTTGATGCCTTTATAGACGTGCTTCTGGAACAACGAGATTCTCACCCCGATCCAAAAGCATGGCATGTCAGGACCTGGTCAGAAGGCGTTCAAGAAGCTTCGCATTTTACTTGACCGTATGATGTTGCGTCGGACTAAGGCACGTTACGACCCTTCAAACCGAGCGGGAGCTATTTACTGATCAACCTGTAGGTCGAGCGTGCCGACGATCTCGGTCTGCCGCCCCGTACGGTCACTATACGCAACGACTACTTCAGCCCGGAAGAGAAGGAGCTGTACCGTTCTTTGTTCTCCGACGCGAAGAGGCAATTTAACACGTTTGTGGATTCCGGAACGGTGCTGAACAGTGAGGACCGTTATTTACCGCTGCAGACATTGTTACTGACTTCAATCGTTCTGTGGTGTAGACTACTCTAATATCTTCAGCTTGTGGGTGCTTTTGCTCTTGTATTGGCTTACTCACCCTAGACCTTCCCGGCCAGGCTTACTCGCATGCGTCAAATGGCCTGTCATCCCGATCTTGTCCTTCGAAGCAAAACAAACGCAGGCAGGTTCATTCCAGATGAGGACGGCGAAGCAACCGTGTGCAGAATTTGCAACGACATTGCTGAAGACGCAATCCAGGCCAAATGCAGGCACATCTATGATCGTGAATGTATCAAGCAGTACCTCAATACCGCGATCGAGCAAACAGTGCGTGATTTGTGCATTTCTTCAAACACGCTCCGCCTATTCATGTTTCCTATAATTGCAGCCGGCTTGCCCTGTCTGTCACGTTCCATTGACAATTGATCTCGACGCTCCTGCGCTGGAGCTCGAAGCTAATGCCGTCGTCCGTCAAGGTATTCTTGGTCGGCTAGACCTGGACAAATGGCGTTCTTCATCGAAGATAGAAGCTCTTGTTGAGGAGTTGAGCAACCTAAGGAATCAGGACTCTACTACTAAGAGCATCGTCTTTAGCCAGTTCGTCAATTTCTTGGACCTCATTGCATACCGTCTGCAGAAGGCTGGGTTCTCGGTGCGTCTTGTCTACATATTCGATCTACTCATCGGATTTATTGCATTCCGTAGGTCTGTCGTTTAGAAGGCACAATGTCACCGCAGGCTCGCGATGCCACTATCAAATATTTCAGTGAGCGTCACAGGTTTGGAGCAGTACCCAACAACTAACATCGTCTGAAGTGAACAATGTTCATGTTACCGTCTTCCTCGTTAGTCTGAAGGCAGGTGGTGTCGCACTGAATTTGACGGAGGCAAACCGTGTTTACCTTATGGATAGTTGGTGGAACCCTGCGGTATGCAGTTTGTTCTTCTAGGTGGCTCAAATACTTATGTACACTCTTAGGTTGAATATCGTAGGTTACCTCTGGGTTTGCTCTTCTCGAAATGGCGCTTACTATTTTACAGAGGCGATGGACCGCATCCATCGTCTTGGTCAACACCGTCCTGTGCAAGCAATCAAACTTGTGGTCGAGGACAGTATTGAAAGCCGTATCATTCAGGTACGTGGCTCCATGTACGTTTAGTGCACTGCCATACCTGAGACCATGTAGCTACAAGAGAAAAAGAAGGCGATGGTCGACGCTACACTCTCGACTGATGATTCTGTAAGTCGTGCTACTACCTGTGAAATGTTCAAGCCTGAATCAAACACGCCATAGGCCATGGGTCGCTTAACTCCTGAAGATGTAAGTCGATGTGTCGCTTGGCAGTTCGGCTCCTGTGCTGATATTCACGGTGTCACGTCCACAGCTCAGCTTTTTGTTCAGAGTGAGTTCACTTCTCTCTCGCTGCGCATCGCCCATTGCTAATGGTATGTCACAGCTTTAGATTCCGTCGCTCGATTTGCCAGTGTTTATAGCTCAATATTGCCTACCCTACTATACCGATATACAGCTCCCGCATAGGAGCCGTGTAAGACAAAATTGTGTCATTTTGATTCTTGACTCCTACCTGTATAGCTTCAAATTATGTTTAAAAACCGATTGTTGAATGTAACTGAGCTCAGATTTGCTTTTTCTCTTCCAAGACTCGCCGTGGAGTCATGCCGTTCATATCTGTGACCGTTTTATTGCCAGCCTCTTGTTCACAATGTTAAGGAGCGAAGGTCAATGTCCATGACTGCAAGCTTAGATTAAACAGTCAAAATGTCTAGTGTACGAGAATCTGTAGATGATGCGGGAAATCCATATCGAGGGTAGAGTTGGTTCAAGAGTTACTGTGGAAGGAGGAGCTCGAGAGCGTCGCAAGGTGTAATTTACGCAGTTGCAGATTTTGCTTTCGTGCGGCCTCTTCGTCCTCCTGTCTTTGCTCGTCAATGATGTTTGCCCATGAATGATCGACTTGCTAAAGAACGAAAGACGCATGAATAACCAGCCGATCAGAATAAATATGGACGCTGTACGTACGCGATCCTTGAATGCCTGCTCTCTCTGGCTGTGTGTGAGCACACCAGCTCCGATGAGGACACCAACGGTAAGACCCTGTGCCCACATACGAGCCTGTACGACCTTCTGCGCTGGTGTCTGGTGCTTGTTCGCCATGACGATAGCACCTGCAACGCCCATGCTCACCGCCCAGCTGCCGAGAATGACCTTGTACTGGTTCTTCATCGCCCACTCCCTCATCTTCTCCCCCGTCGAGAGCTTTTCCCAACGCAGCTGATCTTCTGACTTTACACGTTCGAGCTCACGGACGCTCGCGCCTGTCCATGTGGACTCGTCGAATTCGAGGCCGCGGCGTTCTGCTTGGAAGGCGAAGAGAGGCAGGACAACAATGACGGCTGCTAGGGATTTGAGCTGGACAGGTAGGGTGCGAAAGGCGGGCCAGCGGCGGTTGAGGACGAAACCGGCTGGGAGGGAGACAGCGAAGCCAGCGACCACACCTTCTATAGCACCACGGACGGTGGCTCTGTGATGTCCTTCGAGCTCTTCCTGTGTGGCAAACTATCAAAAATTGTCAGAATTGTATGCTGTTTGTTTAGATGGTGTGCGACAGACCTTCATGTTGTTACTGACTATGAGCTCTCGAATAGTGATAGTGCTGTGAAGCGGCTGTAGCGAAGAGACCTTTATGGAGGCGCATGACCGGGATTCATGCAAGCAAAGACGCGGTGAGTACCAGGCCGAGGGGTCCAGAAGCACGCAGCTCAGTCATGGTCGGGTCTTCACGGTGCTCTCTCAGAGTATTCCGATATGCGAACGGGGATTCGGAGACATGCACTGTGCTCTGGCCACGGGTGTCCGAGTAAGAGTTTGGCGGTGAGCCAACGCGCGCGCTCTGCTGTCCGCGCCATGTTCCTCGTCGCTTACCGACAACTCCCGCGCTTACACGCTCAACGCCGAGGACGCACCGAGAACTCACCATAGGAGTCAAGGAGGTGATACCTGAAAGTTGAAAGCGTGATCCTTGGCTTGCCATACAAACATCATGCTTGCTTTCCAACCTTTGCCAATCTTCGACCCCGTCAAAGCGCGTTCCAGAGGTCTTTCGCGGCTCCCGTCCCTCAGCGGAAGTACAGCACACACGAATGCCACCGTCCCAGCCGAGGTAAACGTGAGCTCACTCACCCGTACCACAATATCTCAAGAATATGCCGCACTCATACATACCGGTCACTGTCCCCTCGGGATGTACGTGACACCCACCTCGAACAACCTGCTCGTCTGGGACGCAGTCTTCTTTGTCCATCAAGGTGCGTCGTTTCCACGTCGACCACTTCCATACGCATTACTACTAAGCTCCTTCTGTCGTTGCTACCAGCCAGGCTACTATACAGACTCCATCTTCAAGTTTCGAATCACGTTCCCTGCAAAGTACCCTGACCGACCGCCAGTCGTGCAGTTCCTCACGGACGTCTTCCATCCCCTGATATCGCAGCAGGACGGAACGTTCAATCTTGCACCACGGTTCAGACCTTGGAGGTGGGTGGGTCATCTCGTATGGTAGTGCAAGTGCTAAGGATTTTGCCAGGCCGAAGGAGCACCATATTTTTGACGTTTTGCACTGGATTAAGGCTTCATTCAAGAAACACGCGTTGGATGACATCAAAGAGGTTGATTGCTTGAACAAGGAAGCTTTTCGGTCAGTCCTCACAACTCAAATACAACACATCAAGTCACTCACCCACCTGCTTAGACTGTATGTTGTCTCGAACAGCAAAACATTACTGATCATGAACTGAACTCTCTACAAGATACCACGATACAACCTCTTCCTTCGCAGCGCTCGCAACCCAGTCATCCATGCTCTCTCAATCCGCCTCCGCTCTTTTCGATAAAGACCACCCATCCATGGCTGGCAAAGGCTCGCACGGCATGCTTTTCCGCGAACTGAAACCCGACCAACTTGCAAGCCTTCGCAAGCAGCTTGGTTTGAAAGAATGGCAAGACCCGGTGCCACCACCACCCAGCACAAACCAGATAGACGCGGAGGAGATCGTCTCGTCGCCTCGGTCGACAAGAACTTGAACAGCTTTGATAGTACGATTAGTCTCGGTTTTCTACATGGAATTATGGTATAGCATTCTACCCAATACTTTGTACGCGTAAGGAATAGATCTGGAATATTCAGGGTTGTGTCTAACACAATCTTCCAGCTCAAATGTGGGCCAGAGGCTATGGTGATGAACACTTGCCAAACCAGAAGTGCAAGATTCGCGTAGCTGATTAGGGTTCGCCATGCTATCCTATCATGCATCGTGGAAAGAAAGAAAGAGACAAAGTTGAGAATATTGGACAGGGAAACTGAGCGGAAACGAACGCACGTCGTTTGCATGTGAAAGTCAATCGGCGTGAATTACGCACCTCGGCGCCTGTAGTAAATCAGGGCCGTGGATTGGATGCTTTGGACTTGAGAAGTTCACACCTGGCAACATACAGACCTGCAAAATCGTTCTCTCTCGCCATTGACGACATGGCAAAGGCAGCGAAAACGTTTTCAGCTGAGGATGTCGCGCAGGTCAGTGTGGCAGACTATTAGACTTGTCGGAATGACGCGCGCTGCATACTCAGGCTCATACACTTTTACTTCAGCACAATAAGGAGGGCGATTTGGTGTGGTTTCAAGAATCGTAAACAAGTAACAGTTGTGCTGATGAAAGCTTTAGTGGATCATAATTGACTCGAAAGTGTACGACCTCTCGAAGTTTGCTGGCCTTCACCCCGGAGGTTCAGGAGTTCTTCTGATGTCTTCAATTGGTAAGTAGACGTCTTCTCAGGCTACAGAACCATGCGCCTCAGGCATCCCTGACATGCTATCATAGCGGGTCAAGACGCAACGCAAGCTTTCTTCGGCCTGCATCGTCATGAAGTACTCCTCCGCCCGCAATACGCACGCCTGCAAATAGGCACCATCGAAGGGCAGGAGGAGGCTGTCAGACCGCTTGCAGCAGATGAAATATCGCAAGTTCCATACGCTGAGCCTATGTGGCTTTCGACGGGATACCACAGCCCGTATTTCAACGAAAGTCACAAGAAGTTACAAAAGGCTATGCGTAAATTCGCAACGGAGGTGATTGCACCTGAGGCCGTGAAGTGCGAGGAGAATGGGAAGAAGATTTCTCAGGAAGTTGTTGACAAGCTGTGGTACGCTGAGCGGCCGTTTGCCATGATTCCTGGTATTGATTTGAGTTTAGCGAACTGAACATTCTCGCGATGCGACTTGGGAAAGGCAAGCATTTGAAGGGACGTACGCTGATGGGCGGGATCATCACTCCGGAGGAGTTCGACCATTTTCATGAAGTACGAGTCTCTCTGAGTCACAGAGATATGATGGCTTATTCTCCCTAATACTTCTAGCTTATCATCAACTTCGAGCTAGCAAGATTTGGTACGCGAGGATTCGTTGACGGATTGCTCGCTGGAGGAGTCATTGCAATTCCGCCAATCCTGAACTATGGCTCTCCAGAGGTGCAGGCTAAGTTTATTCCCGAAGTTCTTTCAGGGAAGAAATACATTTGCCTGGCAATAACTGGTATGCTCATTGGCAGTCGATTAGTGTTTTCCTTATTGACTTCTTGGCTGCAGAGGCGTTTGCGGGAAGTGATGTCAGCAGTATTCAGACAACTGCAGAGCGCGACGGCGACGAATGGGTGATAAATGGCACCAAGAAGTGAGCTTAGTCTCCTCAAACAATTGATACAGACGTTGATAGATACCATCCTTTCCCTTCAGGTGGATTACGAACGGAACTTTTGCCGACTACTTTACGGTCGGATGCAAGACTGGTGTAAGTGCAAATTCAACAATTCGACACTTGGATGTTCATTTGCTTCATATAGTCGGGCTTCACCGTCATCTTAGTTCCGCGGTCTGACAATATCGAGACCAAGGCAATCAAGACCGCCTACTCATCAGCAGCCGGCACAGCATATGTTACCTTCGATCAAGTCCGAGTACCCGTCTCGTACACCCTCGGTCAGGTCAACGCAGGAATGAAAGTCATCCTCAGCAATTTCAATCATGAACGATGGATGATGTGCTGCACGTCCTTGAGCGCGCAACGAAAGATCGTCGAAGAGTGCATGAAGTGGGCTAATCAGCGTATCGTCTTTGGGAAACCTCTGAACGCGCAGGCTGTCATTCGGTCAAAGTTGGCGAACATGATTGCGCGGGTCGAGGCTGCGCAGAACTGGCTGGAGCTGATCACGTACCAGATGAACAACGTAATGCCACCCTCTCGATACGTGCAATTGGCTATACCTACATGCTCATTGTCTGGATGTAGATGAGCTACAACGAACAATCGGAGAAGCTTGCAGGTCCCATTGGCTTGCTGAAGCAGTTCGTACTCTCTCCCTAGCTCATTCTATCTTCACGTTTGTTCACATCGTCGGTTGTTAGGTTCATAACGCGTACAGGCCGCGAGACAGCAGAAGACGCGACACAGATTTTTGGTGGGCGTGGGGTCACGCAGACTGGGATGGGCAAACTGGTCGAGAACGTTAGTGCCTTCTTACCCTCTGATAGCCACACTGCGATAAATCAACCTCCTGACCTCTCCTCCATCCCGGCGTTCCTTCTAGTATCACCGCACATCTCCTTACGACGCCATCCTAGGCGGTGCAGAGGACGTGTTGGGAGACTTGGGTGTGAGGCAGGCGATGAAAAAGATGCCGAAGAATGCCCGTTTGTAGAGGTTTCTGGCATCGCATGTGAGCAGAAACTGTACTTGGCTCTTGGATCTTTTGCCTCTATCCATATTCGAGGAATTTTTGTACCCTGTATTTGTATCCTTGAAGACCTGTGAAACTAGTATCCGAACATGGCCGCGAGTTTTGGGAAACACGCACAGCCTGCCTGCGTGAGGCCTCGGGCTGGCCTCATGGTAAGGCGTCTAATATACGAACATTGTAAATGCTACTTGCGCGCGATCATCGTCTCGTACTTACTGCTTTTGAGCTTCACCAACCCACGACGAAGGAAACATCGTCGTACACGAGGCAAGCAAACCCCCACGCCATTGCATATGCCAACTAACGCTATACAAGATCATTTCTTTTCAGAAGTCTTGCAAGCACAACGAGTTCTGGATCCTCGCCTGCCAATGAGTACCGTGACCACAGACTGCCCACACTCGCAAGCGAGCGCGGCTGATTCGTGGTCAGAGGACGAGATGCACACGCGGTGGATGCATTTCGCGATGGAAATGGTGAGAGAGCCTGTTCCGTGCCAATGACTCCCAAGCACGCAACCGTTTTTGCGGTCAGCTTTTTGCAAAGAAAAAAATACTATGCGCCTAACCGAAGTTGGAAAATTGATCCAGGCAGAACAGGCGTTGGCAGCCGGCGAAGTGCCAGTCGGGTGCGTGTTCGTCCGTGACGGACAGATAATCGCCAGGGCGCGCAATAGAACGAACGAGTTACGGAATGTCAGTAGTTTTCTCGTTGTTCTGTTCCGTTTGAATGCCGGTGGCTGACTCATGCCAAATGGCCTCAGGCAACGCGACACGCCGAGCTGGAAGCTATCGACGAGATCCTTGCAGACGAGAGCCTAACGCCCGAGAAGAGGCAGTATCCGCTGTCGGAGACGACGCTCTACGTGACTGTTGAGCCGTGCATCATGTGTGCGTCTGCACTTCGCCAGCTGGGCATCAAGGAAGTCTTCTACGGGTGCGGAAACGATCGGTTCGGTGGATGCGGTAGCGTGCTTGGCGTAAACAGCGGGTGAGTACTCGGACATACACCTGCGTTGCGGGTGAATTTCGCGCGTATTCGGTGTGTGAGGCTCAATTATTGTTTGACTGTGTACAGGCTCAGCCATCCAAAGCACCCGGAGTATAGGGCGTGGGGTGGCTATGCGAGAGAGCAGGCCATTATGGTGTTGCGTCGCTTCTACATCACGGAGAACGTAAACGGTAACGAGTTCCCTATGCTGCTGGTTTAATTTTGCCTGATGGCTTTCACTTAGCTCCTGTACCGAAATCCAAAACGAATAGGGTACTGAAGACGGAGATTCTACCAGAGCAGAAATCGTCCGCTCCCTAGGCAAGATACCAGCAGTTCGCACCAGCGGGTTAACGAGGTGAGTAGTGTGTTCATGTGATTATGAAGTGTGCGACAGATTACACATTAGAGATGCTGGTAACATATTCTATGATGATGCAAAAAATCTGCGAGCTCAAGCACTATCCGCTGCGAGAGCCGATTGACGTTGGTCTCGACGAATAGCAGCTGTCCGCAAGAGCCAAGCAAGGTTTTCGTAGACTACGAATGTCACACACGTTCCGGGAAGGACACGAACAAGGTTCGTGCCCAGGCCGCGATAAAAGCCGCGCACCCCCTCCTCCGCCCAAGTGCGTTTTATGCACGCCGGAATAGTAGGGTATAGATGCGTGGTCGCGTTGTTCTGTAAATACAAAACATGAGATTCCTAGCTGTAAGAATGGCAATAGTCGAAAGTACCTGAATTCTCGACCTCACGACTTGGTAAGGGTACGTTAGTGATAGAGCAAGCAGCTTGCTTGCTCCAGACATGACGGTGTATGAGGTATTCGACTGGACAAAACGGTCAGCTTGTTTGGAACGGATGTAGAAGGTATCATGGTACCAATTTGTCGTCCTGTGGTGTCCATTCCCGGCCCTCTCTGGTGAAACGACTTCTCTTACGTTTGAATCCCCATTTTTTCATCTCCTCGTAACCCATGAACTGGATTGCACCATTTGTTACACCAAACAGGGCCAGAGTGGTCCCGCGGTATAAACCTCTGATACCTTCTGACCCATATATTGACGTGAGTCCGTCTGCGAGTCGCGATGTTCAGCGAGTTCGTTTACGTACTAAAGAGAACAAATCAACGACGTACGCCATAGACCCCGATATGCTGTAGGATCTTCCGGTCGAGTGGTAAACATTCTAACCTTGACCACCCATATGGGGTTCGTCATTATAGCTGTGACAGCACCTAGATAGCCTGATTAGATACGATAGAAGGGGGAGAATGCGAGGGTATGCGAACTCGCTTGTGCAGAGCAGAGTAGGTATTGGCCTGGAGACATTTTAGAAGAGTCTCCATCCGCTACCCGCGCTTTGAGCATGTTGTAGCTAAAAGGAACAGCATTACACACCAATTTCTTGTCAAAGTCAAATGATGACACAGCGACTCACAAGAGGAAGTAAAACCCCCAACTGGTCGCGTTTCCAGCAATGTTAGGGCCTACACCTCTGTAGAGCCCTCTCCATCCCTGGCTATCTTTAATCTCCTTCAGGGAGTTCCATATGGCTGTTCCAACACCAGACGTAGGGTTTTTGTTGGCAACCTGAAACTTGACCTTGAGGAGGTCCAGCGGGTGCATGCACATCACCGCTACCACCCCAGCACCCAAGCCCGCAAACGCATGGTCCTGACCTCCTTCGTCAGCGTAAAGTTGGATCAGCGTTATAGGATGAAGGAGCTTACGAACGCAGGAATGGAGAAGAAAGTGGGTGGCTTTCCGCCCAGCTTGTCTCCCATGAAAGGGGCGTGCTTGACTGGGTCGCAGACAGTGTATGGATTGACGAAGTCTTGTCTGCTACAGGGTAGTAGAGGGTGTGTGACTTTGGGATTGCGTGACGTGAATGTGACATGGTGATGATGATAGTGACTGGCCAGCTTCAGTGTCACGGTGGTGTACGGTGGTCATCGATGGACTTAACCTGGGTAATTGAAATCCAAGCAGCAAGCTACCTAGGCTGACCGACTCCGAGTCTCCGGCTCAAACCTCACATAATATTCTCCAGATAATTCAATTTCGATACACGCATATAAGCATTGAGGCCCATGCGGCTTCCCCTCCTCCGTCTTTCTGCGCTCTCGCGTACTCACAGGGCATTTCCAGTCTTCTCACATCGCATTCACTCCCACTGCCACCACAGATACCTGGCAATGCTCGCCACCGGAACCCCAACACCATGGACTGCCAACACCTATCCACCTGCCCGACGGTCCGACCACACTGACGTCTACAAGAGCGAGGCAAAGGGCGAAGTCCGGGTTCATGACCCATACGAGTGGTTGGAGCACAACACGGATGAAACGGACAAATGGACTACTGCGCAGGAAGCATTCACTCGAGCATACCTTGACAAAAATCCTGACCGCCAAATTCTCGAGGACGAAATCAGGAAGAACACCGACTATGCGAAGGTAGGTAGCACTCTCAAAACCAATCACAAAAAGGCTTCAGTCTTACCGCATTTTTATTTTATTTTCATCTTTATTTCTATTTTTCTAGTTCTCGCAGCCAGTACTCAAGGATGACGGACGCTGGTACTGGTACTATAACAGCGGTCTCCAAGCCCAGTCTAGTACGCATATATTACGATCCGTATATCGTTATGACTGAGCAAATATCACTAGTAATATATCGCTCCAAGGACGGGGAACTACCACCCTTGTCAGGAGTAGAAGGTCCTGGGGGAGAGGTATTTTTTGACGTCGGTATCATTTCATCTCAGTTATGCGGTTTATAGCTGACACCATTCACTCACAACGCCCTATTAGCCAAACCTCCTTTCAAAAGACGGTACGGCTGCGCTGAGTGCAACGGCGTTCTCTCGTTCTGGCGAGTACTTTGCATATGGCATCTCACGTTCCGTATGTCCCTTGATGCCTCGCCGTCGGAGACAACCGACTCATTCAATTGCAGGGCAGCGACTTCTTCACAATCTATGTCCGCTCAACCTCTGCACCACTGGCGCAGATCGATGACAGTCGTTTGGAAGATGAAATCCGATTTGTAAAGTTCTCCAGCATCTCATGGTCGCATGACTCGAAGGGTTTCTTCTACCAGGTCCGCCACGCCTGTTCGTCTGGCACCATGCATTCTAAGATGTTTACTCCTAGCGCTATCCGGAACGTAAATCCCATGGGACGGCAAATGATGACCTTGCTGGGACTGAAACAGATAGCGACAAGAATGCTATGCTATACTACCACCGAGTTGGGACACCGCAAAGTGTGTACACTGAGCTCTAGATCTGCTGTATGCTCTGATCTTCTTTCTCGATATAGCGGAGGATATCCTAGTGTACAAGGACGAATCTAATCCTGAGTGGTTCTGGGGCGCTGAGGTTTCCGAAGTAGACGGTCGTTACCTCATCATGTCGGTATCTAAGGATACCTCAAGGGTAACGCTCTCCTATTCTCATTCCCTGACCCCACACGTGCTTACATTGCCCTAGAAAAATCTCCTATGGATTGCAGACCTTCAGGCAGACGCTATTGGTCAAAACATGCGATGGAACAGGATAATAGACGAGTACGACTCGGCCTATAGCTAGTAAGTGAGATCTCATAGAAGCTGTTCATACTTGTATTGATTCGACCTCAGTGTCGCCAATGATGGAACATTGTTTTACTTCCTGACCAATAAGGATGCTCCTCAGTATAAGCTCGTTAGTGTCGACATCTCGGCTCAAAAGCCCGAATTCAAGGACGTCATCCCGGAGGACAAGGACGCGCATCTGGAGGACGTCCTGCCTGTCGCAAATGACAAGCTCATAACCGTATACAAGCGCAACGTAAGGTCATGTTTTTCGCTTCTGTCCCCGAGCAGACGCTCACAATACTCTCTTGACAACTGCGCAATAGGTCAAAGATGAGATTTACATTCACTCTCTGGACGGACAGCGTTTCAAACGCGTGGCACCCGATTTTGTTGGCGCAGTCTCAGTGGGCGGCCGACGCACGCAGCCGTGGTTTTTCGCTACACTCACAGGTTTTACTAACCCTGGAATCGTCGCAAAGTACGACTTCACCGTCGACGACGAGGAGAAGCGGTGGTCGACATACAGGACTACCTTCTTGAAGGGTCTGAAGGCTGACGAATTCGAAGCGAATCAAGTGTGGTATGAGAGCAAGGACGGGACAAAAGTACCAATGTTCATTGTGCGACATAAGAGCACCCCATTGGATGGGACTGCTCCTGCGATTCAATATGGTCCGTCCCTACACAGCTCTTGTTCGTAATCAATTGCTGGACTAATGGAGGATCCCATGAAGGCTATGGAGGCTTCGCAATCTCTGTCGATCCCTTCTTCAGCGCTGCCATGCTCACCGTCCTTCAGCGATATGGTGGTGTTCTGGCTGTACCCAATATTCGGGGTGGAGGTGAGTTTGGCGAGGAGTGGCATTTGGGAGCCGTCAGGGAAAAGAAGGTCCGTGTTTCTGTACAACTAATTGCGAGCTTAGATACTGACTGAGGTGTTTGATAGGTGAATTGCTTTGACGACTTTATTGCCGCGACGTAAGCATCAATCCAACACTCTCGAGGTTTCTGCCATTGATCTGGAATTGCCTTGCAGCGAGTACCTTGTCAAGAACAAATATGCTGCCCCTGGGAAGGTCGCCATCAACGGTGGCTCGAATGGCGGTCTGCTCGTAGCAGCTTGTGTCAACCGCGCTCCGGAAGGCGTGATAGGTGCTGCGGTAGCCGAGGTCGGAGTTCTTGATCTGCTCAAGGTACAAACCAGTTGTAATTTCTGTGGAATGCAATGTCTTACGGTATCCCACAGTTCGCAGACTTTACCATCGGCAGAGCTTGGACTTCTGACTACGGGAATCCCCATGACGCACATGATTTTGACTTCATTTATCCGATATCGCCTGTGCACAACGTCCCGACTGATAAGAAACTCCCTCCAACTATACTATTGACTGCAGATCGTATGTCCTTAGCTTGGGCTCGCTTGGCTAATTCTGGACTTCGCATGACGAATACATCATAGATGATGACCGGGTTGTGCCTTTGCACTCCTTCAAACATGCCGCTACGCTGCAGCACACACTTCCGCACAACCCTCATCCGTTGCTCATCCGTATAGACAAAAAAGCGGGACATGGTGCAGGGAAGTCCACAGATCAGAGGTGAGTGTGCCTTGCGGGATACATTGCCTATGCGTCAACTTATCCCTTTACTACCAAAGGATAAAAGAAGCTGCCGACAAGTGGGGCTTCGTCGTTCAATCTCTCGGCTTGAAGCCTGTGACCCAAGGACGTTTGTAGCAGACAACCTCTTGGCTAGAAGAGGACTAGCACGGTAGTACCGTATACCGTGTTGCTTTAGTCACAGATTGGCAGCATCGTTGGAGCCGAGTTCCGGTTACTTGGCTAATGTATGGCTCAACATGAGCTTCTTGTAGAAGTTGAAGAAAGTTGCATACAGGGATCATTTGTCAATTATGCTAATTGTTTTCGTATGGGGAGTCAAGACTGATTTGTATCGTACACCCACGCACGGGGCAAATAAGCACAAATATTGCGGCTACAGCCGACGCTCACTGTCATGAGCGTCTATTGACTGAAATAATGGCTCTCCAAGGTACGCCTCCCTCACTCTCCTCTACACCTTATCCAACGCTCACGATGGCAGCTAGCTCTAAAACCGCAAGCTGGTATTTGCTTTTTTGCACCACTAAGGCCGTCGCAGTCATGGCTAGCCACGCCTACTGTCGTCCGCACCATTCGCCGGGCATACGCTGACTCTGCACGACCGCGCAACGCCAACATTCCCTTCCGACGAGCAATGCTCGTGGATCGAGAAACTGGAAAACTTGCGGGTCCTTTCGCACTGGAAGCTATCCTGGCTGGTCGTGCTCAAACCAAGTCGGGCAAATTTCTAGAAGCGGCCGAGCTGGTCGCAGAAAAGCCTGAGCCTGTTGTCAAGTACATCAACACCCGTGACGAGTACTTGAGAGCAAAGGCCCAGCATCAAAAGGAGCGCGAGAACGCGAAGACGAGGAAGACAAAGGAGATCGTGATGAATTTCCAGCTGGCGGACGCGGACATGGCTCATAAGCTGAAGAAAGCGAGGGAGGCGCTGGAGCAGCGGTGTAGAGTCACTGTAACGTACACGAACAAGAAAAAAGCGGTGCGGTTCACCATGGGCGAGATGAAGCAGAAAGTGGAGAAAACAATTGAAATTTTGGCTGACGTTGGGAAGGAGTCCAAGCCATATGCAATCCTCCCAAATGGATCTGCTATGATTAACCTCGAACCCTTAGCAAAGTAATCGTCTCTATAATCGTCTCGCATCTGAATTATATATCACTATACCATACATCCGTCGATTTTCATTCTCATGCTACAAGTCCCAAGCAACCACACTAGCTCGAAGAGCGCTTGCTTCGACGTCGCACCCGTCTGACAGGTAGACCCCGAGTCTTCATGGTAGGCAAGCGATCAGTTCTAGACAGACTCTGTCGGTCGCGAGGAAAACTGAGTGGTGGAGGGTATACTCTCGGGTGAAAGTCGAAGTTGCGAGTGGCCTCTGGCAGTCGACCCACGAAGAGGTGTCGAAAAGCGATTGGAATAGGGTAACCCGCTGCGAGCATCGCTTGCCCGACTTCGTGAAGAAGCGGCGTCCAGCGTTTGGACATGATACATTTCTGCGCAAATACCCGCATGGACCATGTGAATCGTCGGCTGTAAAAGCTGGGGCTTCGCTTCGAAGCACGATGACGTTGTGAGGGACGAGAGAACAGCCGCAACACCGCATTAAAGAACCTGGCGTCAGGAATTGGTGCTGCGGCCTGTATCATTGCGATTCGTGCATCGGTAGCATGAGCCGAGGGTAAGGTTGCGACAACTTGATGACCACCAGAGAGTAACGTCCGCAAGAGTAACATTGCCATCTCGTGGCCTGCTCGACGCCTAGATAGCATTTCCTGCTGCACCTCCCGTCTTCCGTAGATGTCACGACCCCAGCCACGTACCCAAAGGCTCATCTTTGGCTGCCTACGCGTCCCTGGGTGAAGTTGAGAACGTCGAGCCTCATCGACGTAGCATTGCACCATCGAGGTGTACGCGTGAATGGGAAGGAGCCAAGGCTCCACGCCACGGGCGAGGTGAGGAATCCAACTGGCTCGTTCCGCCTGTTGAGCGAGGACCCACACTCGCTCTGCCAGACCCGTCCGGCCGGCTTTTGCGAGAGCGTTGATGAGCGCGGAGAAGAAGTGAGGCCCCAGTTGAACAGCTTTGTGGACGCAGACCTCTTGTGCCTTCCGTCGCTGAAGCCGATACGCCCTTGGACTGATTTTGCCACTAGATGATTGATCGACCGTGCACAGTTCAGGGAAAATCTTGAATACGATTTCGGCTACGGCACCAGGTCTGCCAGTGGAAGTGAGATGAGATATGAAGGCCACAAGAGTATAGACGTCGGCGGATAACGGGGTGAAAGCCACCATTTGCTTGGGCAATTTGAATTCCTCTTGTCGCAACCTCTTTAAGCCCCGCTCCAGCCTTTTGTCTCCCTTGACCTCCAAGTGACCCCGTTCTGAATGCGGTTTGGGGATATGGTCGCTATGTAGTCGATCAGCCACTACACTCCCTAAATCGCTTGAGCGGCGAAGAATATCGAGAGCGGCCTGAGTGATATCCGTTCTTCGTAGCAATGACCCAGAATGAAGAAGGATATTAGCGGTTGTAGTATTTGGTTTCAGCCGCACGCATATGTGTTCGAGTACGTCAGTTGTCAGTGCCGGTGAGAAGCGGTGACGTAGGGCGTAGTGAAGAAGGGCGTTGCAGGAACGAGTATCAAGCGAAGGATGTAGGGGCATCGGAGTCTTTAGTGTAGTTATCAGGCGGGAAAGGAAGTCGTGGAAGTAAGAGTATGCCTCTAAAGACACCTCCTTGCCACCTCTCCGTATGTTGACGGTTTTGGAAGTTCTGGGGCAGTTGTAAAGCAAGCTAATGAGGGAGGAGATGTGACCGGAGCGTAGCTGACCTTCGTCTACTAAGGCGACAAGGTTGGCCAGGGCTTGTAAAGGCTCTTGTAAGCGCGCCTCACCGCCTGGGTCATCCGGTTCTCGGGAAAATGCAGAGCGAATGCCATCCGTAAGAGTGGTAAAGAGGTACAGCTCAGGAAAAGGAGGCTTCATCGGATGCTGTGGGCGAGTGTGATTCGCCTCGCGAAGGGCTGAGCCTGTGCGTCCGAGCACGGCGCTGGAAATGTGAACATTTTGACACAGTTCCGCACTAGCAACGTCCGTAGAGAGCTGGTCCTGGACCTTAGCATCCTTTCGAGCTTTGTAAACTTCCCAGTCCTTTACGAGCAAGACAAAGAGAAGAGAAGCAACGATGAGCTCTCCCTGTAGGATGCAAGAGTAGATCAGGTTTTCGTACATGCGCTCGGTACGTTCTTGTCCGAATCGACGAGCGCAGGACAGTATACCCTGAGCAGCCTGGATACCAGAATGGCTTTGATGAGAGGGTATGTTGGTGATCTTCGGCGTGAACGGGAAACGGGCCTTAAGTTTATCAAGTAGCTTTGACGGAGAGAGGGTGGGCGAAGCCCCACAGAGAGATTGTACGATAGCGTCGGTAGTGCTCCGGTGTACACGAATACCCTGCTGCATCATGAGCTCCGCATATTTTGCTGCCTCATCTGACGAGCCTCGGCGGAGGAGCAAGTGAAGGAAGCTGTGAGCGGCCAGTCGTGGTGATATAGATATCCCAAAGTTGATAGGTTCGAGAGGAACGACGTGGCTGGAAGAGTCACGGAGAATGGGAGGATCTTGCCGAAGCGCGTCGGACGGTAATGCAGGACCAGTAGAATAGTGGAGAGAGTTGACAATATACAGTGCTTCCCTCGGAGAGCACATGCGCACTGCTTGAGCTGCGGCACGCGACAATTGAGGGGAAGATAAAGGTTCGGTAGAGGGATTGCGAGAGGCGAACCAAGATGACAGGCTCTCTTGACCAGCTGTTTGTGTGAAATGTCTCACGTCTAGCCGTGCACTTGCTATTGATGCTGTGTTTGTTTGCAGCTGTCTTCGCCATCCCGTAAAACGAGACCTAACGCTGCAAACCACGCCAAATGATCAAGGTGAAGACTACCGACACACTCGTAACGTACCATGTCTGTTGGAAGCCTGTCCATCTGGTGCTTGTACGCCGTATGTTACTCGATATCCCTGACTTGATCGCCGTTGACCAAGTGCATTGCATGAATTGTGCATAACTGGTCAAGTCGACCACAATTAGGCTGGTACAGGAGTTCGTCTGCAAGGTTTAGGAACGTACCAAACAGCTGAAAGCTCAGCGTCCACAGTAGGAACACTGTCTATTCACGCTCTGTCACTTGATTGGCTTCGAGGGCAAGAGAAGAGGATGACAACACTGTAGTTCACAACAGCTCAAAATTCCGACGGAAATTCACGGTGTGACGCCGGCGTTTATGTTGCAGTTTGTCCTCGACTTGCTTCACCATTACAACCTGTGAGATATCTGCTCATACCGCGTCGCTCAGTTGTGCAAAACTAAGACGGGTTGAACTGCATACATCACGCGTGTGTTAAAAGTCAGGTCTCCTTGTGAGCTCCTTGTACAGCAAGTTACTGTCGGCGCCGCCGCAAACACCCTAAGGCACTCGTGTTTGCCTTTTTGATTCGCAAGTTGAATTCATAACAGTACTCCTCAAGAATAATGAGTTATCATGGCGGAGGTGGCTATCGAGGCAGGCAAAATAGAGGTGCGTAGAGCAAAACATGGCATCCACTTCATTTTCGTACCTAAAAAGACATACTCTCTACGACATGTAGATTTCGACTATCATGATAGGCGACAAGAGACAATACACGAGACTGCAGAAGAACGACAAAGGACGTTCATAATCAGGCTCGGAGAAGTGGTGAGTCCAGCCAGTTGTGAACTGGTCAAGACGTATGTATCCAAGTGTGCCACAGGATCCTGTTCAGGAGTTACAACACTTCGCAGAACAGCTAAAAGGCCATATTACAGAAAAGCCTGCCAACATTCCGGTTGTATCGGAAGGTCTTCGATTCGCGTACGTGTTGCACAACCTCTGCAAACATATACATCTAATGTTTCCCGGATAGAGTGACTGAGCAACCATACAAAATCCCCTATTACGCGACAGCACTTCGTTTACTATATGACGTCCCTGCAATCAAACTTGAAGACGCAGAAGGCGTATCTTTAGGCAGGCAAATTCTTGACGATCTTTGGAAGGGCTTCCAATCATACCTGGACAAGCTGGCATGGCGAGAAACCAGACTTTGCGTGCGTCGGGCGCGTCATTATGCTCTTCGACATACTGATGCACATGAACAGGTGCAATTCTTTGCCCATCTCACAGTGGCAAGGGTAATCACTGCGCAGACCATGTACGACTTGTTGCGTTCTTTCACTGCTGTCTTGGATGAGTTTGGCGTCTCTCATGGCCGAGCCAAAAAGTCTGCTCTGTGCGCAGCAGAGGGTCTCATGATAGTATGTATTCCGATCACTGCACGAGCATGAGTACTAATACTATGCCCTTCAAAGTGTGGCGCTACGATCAAGGAAGATACGACTGCCAACGTGTTCGAATTGATCAGTTCTATCCAGGCTTATGTCGATTCTACCTCCGACTCGAAAATACTGATACAGCCGATTATCAAGCTATATCCGACCACAGAATCCGTCGAAGTCGCTGACGAGGTGAGTTATTTGTCGCGAGCTTTGGCGAAATCTCACCCCTGCATTAGATCTTAGATTCTGCTTTATCTGCTCTGCAAATTTTGAATGCCTCAGACTTTGTTCAAGTCTCCGAGAGCTTTGTTCAGCCGTACAAAGAGACACCATCTTACTATGGGACAACTTTCGATCTTCCTTCGATCCTCGTCCCACCAGAAGTGGTAGAATTGGACAGTCTCTCGACGGAGTCAGGCGAGGATGCTTTGGTAAAAAAGGAGGAGTGGCCCGAATTCCATGCCCGCTTATTTGACAGTGACGTACGCATCCCTTTGTCTGCCACGACTGAGATGGCATGACTTAATTCGTGACTCAGATAACCCCTGATCCAACAACTCCCGCAGGTTACGCCGTACGGTCTGCGTTGCTCGACACAATTGACATATTTGAGGTAAACCGGAAGGAGTGTGCCCGTTTGCTGCTTGAGTACCCCAAGTGGACACTACATGGAACCTTCAAGGCACGACCTGGTGCTCCTCCTCATGAGCCTGTTATGGGGAAAGATTGGCAGCTGGAAAGTACCATTATCGAGGTTTGTGAGACAGATTTACCACGGTTGCAATGTTCTCAACATTCTCCTACAGACTGTACTGGGCGCTCTTCTTCTCCTTCCAGAACCCTCGCACAAAGCAGTGTACTACATTGCACTGATCACCGAATTGTGCAAGTTATCCCCTGGAACTGTCGGGCCTGCAGTTGGAAAGTCTATCAGGAAATTGTATGCTTTCCTTGCTGACGGTCTGGACGTGGAACTTGCCTGTCGCTTCGCCGATTGGTTTGCTGTTCACATGAGCAACTTCAACTTTCAATGGGTTTGGAAAGAATGGTAAGCAAAGAGCCATAGCTTCAAGAATATAACGTGTTGAGGCTGGATATGTAGGGTGCCAGATGTCACACTGACTCCTGGGCATCCCAAGAGAGTTTTCATGCGTCGTGCAGTCGACTACGAGACTCGGCTGTCATATTACGATCGCATCGTCAAAACGCTTCCGGAGCCGATGCAGAACCCAGATGCCGGTCTCGTTCCTTCAGAAGCACCAGGCCCGGACTTCGAGTATGATGATCCTGGTTTGTGGTTTACCTTGTATACACTTTGGAATCACTGTATTAACATGTTGCCCAGCGAATCATTACCATGACGCTGCCCAGGCAGTGCTACACCTCATCCGCGGTCGCTCAAAGGCTGAAGACGTAATATCGCATTTGGAGTCGCTGAAAAACTCGTTGGAAACCATAGACAGCGACATGAACATTGACACTATCATTCGGTCTATCGCCATGCAGACCTTGTTGCACGTCGGCTCTCGCTCGTTCTCTCACTTCTTGAACGCGATAGAACGTTATCTGCCTCTGCTCCGCAACCTCGCCTCAGGCAGTCTTTCGACGACAGGCAGCCCCAGTCTTGAGGCACGTATGGATATCATGACCGCCGTAGCTAATTTCTGGAAGCGCAGCAGGCACATGATCGTAATCGTGTTCGACAAGTTGATGCAGTACCAGATTGTCGATCCTACGGACGCTGTTGCTTGGGCCTTTACTTGCGGCGGGAAGAACAGCACATCCACTTTTCCTAACATCGACGCACTTCTGTGGGATGTCATAAGGAGTGCTCTGGACAAGGCGAACGGACGTGTACTCATAGCGCGTCGCAAAGTTGCTGCACTCAGAAAGGAGGAAGACGAGAAGGCTGCACTTACTTTGGCTAGCAACGGCACGTCCATGGAAGTCGATGCAGAGACCAAACCAGGTAGGTAGATTGGACAAAGACTCCTTCACTAGCTGATAAGTAATTCCTATTGCTTTCATGGTGTTCCAGAAATCGAAGAATCGCCGGCCTTGAGTACGGCTTTGAAGGCATTCTCGATCCTCACGCGAGAACAAAAGATGGTACTTTCGAGAGCACTCGATGGTTTTGTCGACTGCCTCGCATCGGCCTCCAACCCGAATCCCAATGCCAGAAACATCGTCGCCGAAAACGCTTGGCACAACCGTGCCAACTGGAGTGAGGCTGAATGGGTCGCTTTGGAAACCTGGGGATGGTACCGTCATTTCTGTAGGCTGGTCAGTTTTACTATGTGCCACAAGGTGAATACACAGCTGACGAGTTTTGTCGTAGTACTCGCCATATCTTCGTAGCTATTCCACCACTCTCAGTACTGTATCCTTTGCCAAGGTTGGTAGCGCTGGGGACCCCGCCGTCGATACTTTCAGGAGGATGTGGAACATTGCGACGGGTCAGGATGCATGACGACCCCTCAAACATGTACTTATCCATATATATCACTTTTGCTCGTACACTCCGGAGGACGTCGAAAACTTGACTGTTCCACACCACATATCCAGTGCTACCTTACAAACCCCTGGTAAGTACCGCGTCTCGCGTGGAAAGAACCGAAGAAAATAAATAGTATATAGTTAGATATCATAAATCGCAGCAAACATATCTCTAAATTTAAACATTCCTCGTCACTCTTCCTTGTCCTTGGTGACCGGTTTATTAATGTCCTTGCTCTTTGAACCTGCAGAGGCAGCTGAATACAGCATCGTCCCAACAAATACGCTGGCAGCACCAACCCACATCGCCATCTTGTTGTCGTCGGTCAAGCCGCCTCCGAATAAAAGAACGCTAATGATCAACGAGACTGCCTTGCGCACGACCAGGATGAGCGTGACTGTCAAGGAAGAGACTCGTGAAGTGAGCCTATGCACTCCAGAGACGCAAACCAACTGGGTGAGCGTGTTGAGGATAAGCGGTATATATGGGGCAGGTATTGGTAAGGAAAACGAAGGAGGAGACACGGAGAAGCTCTTGGACTCGAAAAAATAAGGGGAGAACGCGCTGGCCGTGGCTTGCAGCGACTCAGGGATGACGAACTGATACGAAGGGCCAGCGTTTAGGGCGGAAACCTGACCCATGAGATCATTGCGTGCGAATATGAACATGGGCATGGAGAGGAAGTGCAGGTAGAACATGGATTCCTGCCAGGGTTCCGCTGGGGCTACAGCTTGTCGGCGAATCGCCTTCTTCGTCTTCTTGGGCGTAGAGGCTGCAGGAGAGCGGACGTACGTGGCGTAGGTTTTGTCCTGGGTGATGCCGAGCAATCCGGAGAGAATGAGAGCGACTGTCAGAATGCCAATGCCGTGCAGGTACGTGCGCGTGTGTTCCGAGTAGAGATTGAAGGTTTCTGAGCTCGGTTGACCCGCGGTTGTGAATTTCGGTTTGGACGCAGACAACGTCGTCAACACTACTCCGGCGGTAACCAAAATAACTGAGGCGACCTGAGTATATTTGTACCTAAGGATTATCAGTTTACCAAAACAAAACAGTATACCGGGTGAACACGCACTTTTTCCCTTGCAGAAACCGTCCCAGAATCATGCTAATTACTAGCCCTCCACTACGGAAGATGATGTGCACGGTCATGGGTATCTTGTAAGCGAATGCCGCATTGTTCAGGTATGACACGGCGTAAAACAGCGTGACTTGGATCAAGTATGGTAGCAGCGGTATCCTTCTAGGTTTTAAATGTGGGTATGGCGTCCAAGCGACGAACTTCCGAAGCCCGTTAATCGTGATGAGCAGGAATTGGGCAAATGTAATCAATGAGCCGGCGCGAGGGAATTGAGACGTGAGCTGCTCCAACGTCAGAGCATTGCTACAAGACCAGCGAGCTTCAGTGTTGGTAATAAGCCATAAAATAGAGAGGGACTCAGTCACCTGCAGCATCCACCAAAAATCAGTGTCAGTGTCGTAGCCCAGTCTGAGATCAGTGCGAGAGTTATCCCTCCGAGGACATCTGCCATCTTGTTTGAGGTGGTGGTATTGGGGTAGAGATGTGTTATATTTCCTTTAGCTGTGACTCGCCTGTGCCTCGAGTCTTATTACAAGATAGTCATAGGTAGTTGCATGGTGTAAAGCAAGCAGCCAACTTGGATATATCATTTCGCGCCGGGTATGCGTGTTCGCAGACGCGTCTTGTCACGCGCATGTCATCAGTCATTTTTGCCAGTCGACATTGACACTTTGCCACGATGATCTTGCACGAGAGAGGCATGTGTGTGGAAGGAATGGATATTCGGGTATAGGTATTGTATGGGTATAGGTACGAACAAGGATGAGATAGTATGGATGAATATTGATCGAGCAAAAGCGGTGTAGAAGAATGTGGGCAAAGGCGCAGAAAGCGCAAACTTCAAATGAAGTTTTTGAAAAGTGAACAAAAAAGAGGGGAAAAAGTTGGCTTGCCTAGTACGTCTAGTAATGTTCGATGAGGAAGAAGAATTATTAAAGGACACAACAAAACAAATAGTGAAGGCGAAGCAAAATAGGTCCGTGTCCATGTCCATGTCCGTTGCATAAAGAAAGGAGTGGTAGAACTCGCATGTCGAGTCCGAGTGCATATCATGTCCAGGTAGTCGTAACTAGAATATCCCTGTTGGCAGGAGTTTTCTCAAGCATCAACGAGCTGCTGCCCACGGAAAAGGGTAGACTTGGAATGTGCAAGCCGACGCAGTGTGTTGTGGCTAGCATGGCTGTCGAGACTGTCGTGCCCTTCGGCCGTCTCCTTGTCCTTGTCCTGGTTCTTATTAGAGCCGAACATCCGGCTGAGGAAACCGCCGGATTGGTGAGAGTGCGAGAACGTTATCGAGAGATTACGCTTGCCCGCACCTCTACCAATACTGGTCTTGGAAGAAACAGAAGGCGACAGCGGGCCCTTGCAAGCGCCGCTCTCGGCCCTAACAGTGCAGGTGGACGCGGTTGAGACTTTCCTGCCTTGCCTGTGAGCGTGAACGGGAACCGCACCAAGAGCGACTTGGTGATCGTAAATGTCGTTGACCTCCTTCAGCTCTACTTCGTTGTCACTCAGAGAAGACACCGAGGTGGCAGGGGTGGTAGGCGAAGACGATGCACTGGTAGAAGCACCTGAGTCGGATTCGCCGCTCGCACTCGCTGTGCCTAGCGTGCTGATCGAAGAGGCACGCGACAAGGGACGAGGACGACACGCGCTCCCACTGGTTGCGATGGTCAAGTACGTGTGCGACAGACGTTTCACGAGACTGTGTACTCCAGAGCTCGACGTCGACGAGGGTACTGAGCAAGCAGGAGCCGCACTGGCCATGACGTCCTCAGGAGGTGTAAGCGGTACAGACACCTGCGCCTGGACCCTGGCCTTGACACGGGTGACAGCGGCGGCGCGAGTTTCCTTAGCCTCCTCAGAACGCTTCCTCATGAAAGGCGCAAAGTGAGAAATAGCCTCGGCTTCCTCGAACCTCAGGTCGTAATCGAGGAGGAAGAGCAGCTGCTTCTCCATGAGGTTGATCTCGGAGGGTTCGAATAACTTTGCAAAGCTAGCCCAGTGCTTGTTCTTCGGCGACGAGTCGTTGAGGTACTTGGCTGCAACGATAAGCGTCGCGAGGAACACACGATGCCTTGTGCAAGGCATACCTGAATGTTGAGCAGCATGAGACAAGCGTCAGTGAGTGTCCAAGGGAGCACGCACCCTTAGCCATTTTGGGAAGTTTCGTTCTTAGCCTATCGAGGTAGATCAACGTGGTCAGCAACGTAGGAACCTGGACGTTCGACTCTTGTACGATCTTGATGATGAAGTCCCTGAGGGGAGGAAGCCATGGCGCCTTCGGCATCTGCCTCTCCTGTTCGATAGGCGAAGCTTTGTGAGACACATGCGACGTCGGGATGGTGGCTGACGGCTCGTCTCCGAGGTTGATCACCCGCGTCGCTTGGAGGGCGACATAGGAGACCATGTCAATCGAGACGTGCTGGCGCATGAGGTCCACGAGGGCGGGGTCATGCTGAGACCTGGGAATAAGGGAGGCAGGATGACGACGATCTGAAGACATGTTGGATATGCACTGTACTGGGAATGAGGGAGAGTGGGAAGTTTTAGAGGTGATGTGCCCGTCGAGGGACTTTCGAGCGTAACAGAGGGAGAGGGGGAGGGAAAGGCAAGGAGCAGAGGAAAGAGGAAGATGAAGGTTGAAAGACAAGCAGCGTCGACGCCGCCTTTATATACTCGAACGAAGAGCAAACAAACAACGGGCTCGATCGCGTGACGAAGAACCAGCTGTGATGAGGTGAAGAAGAAAGTAGAAGTGTCCGAGACAGTAGAAAACAAAAGACAGACCGCAGGAAGTTGTTAGGTAGGATATGGGGGAACGAAAGCAAGGAGGGAGGAGGAATTGAGCTGGGCTGGGCACGATACTTATACGAAAAAAACTTGTCAGTCAACCGCGGCTGGCAAATGTCGGTTGGCCAAATGCGATCCACTTTACCAAATCGGGAGGGCTTCCTCGGTCTTCGACGCCGGCGTCTGCTAGAGTCCGCAGGTTTGGGAATCACGTTCTTTCTAACTGGCAGAGAAACACATCAAACCAATGGCAAACAATTGCAAAAGTAAGTTATACAACCAGCAATACAACATCACATATCCTGACTTCCTGTACAATTCAAAGCATCTTCACATACGAGGCCGGTATCAAGCCCCGTCTATCATCCACAACGGCAGTCCACCTGGATACAGAGCACGTCAGGAGCTGCAGAGACAAAGCAAAGACGTACACACCAATCGTCAGATGTCCTCTCAACCACGTATACATGCTGTCCCTCCTGTAACTGAAGGTCGCCCGGGTCCTGAGCACAGCGATCTGTCAGAATAAACCCAGGCTTAACGATCATACCATGTACTTACTTCACTGCTGTAGTCATACAACGCCTCGGCCCACTCGCCCTGTTCCACAGCTTCTGGTTCTGGTTCCGCTCTTGGAGGTGGTGGAGGTGGTGCCGCCTTCACCGGTTCAGGCGTCGCACTCGACACGCGACGTACAGGAGGAGGTGCGAATTGTTTCCTGGGCGTCGTGAATGCAGCGGGGACAGGAGGGGCTACAGGCGGAGGAGTGGCAGTTTTGTTGGCTGTACCATGTCGAATGGATTGGTACATATTCTTCGCCGACGACAAGTCGACATCGCCAAATTTCTGGTCGCAGCTCTAGCTTATTCACATGACAGTAGAAATTCATGTTGCACACCTTCTGGTTGAGGAGTTTGTTCGTAGATGTGGATGCTCGTCCTGGTGCAGGCGGTGGCGAAGGAGCCGCCGTTGATTCGTCACTAGACACCCCACGAGGCGGCGGACGTGGAGGAGGTGCGTTGGATGAAGAGCCAGAAGGGTTCAACCTCAGTGCGGCGGCGGCGGCGGCCACACGACCCATACCAGAAGATGCCTCAGGCTCCGAGTTGGTCGGTTGCTAAAGCACCATTACCACACAAACTCGACGACAGCTCAAGATGATCACGTACCGAAGAATTGCTGCTGAGTTCCCTTTGCCTTTTCCAAGCCGGTAACGTAGGGCCACTAGTACCGTTCGCAGCATCAGGGTGTCCTGCAAAGGAACTGCGAATGGCGGACAACGCTGCTTTCCCTGCCGCTGCATTGACTTGGTTGTTCAGGGTATTGTTGCTCGCTGCACCGCTGTCGCTCCCTGTTGCACTCCCAAAGACGTCAGGTCGCGACGCAAAGTATCTAAACATACCATAGCCATCAGTAAATTACGTGTGTCTACCCGGAGGCTGCTAGGCTTACTCGTCTAGAAGACCGAAGAAAGCATCCTTCTCTGATGACGAAAGATTAGAAAACACCATGTTGAAGCTCCTAGCAAGTGCACGACAGTGAGGCAGCGAATGTGGTGGGTCAAGCGAAGGAAGTTCCTACACGCGAGTAGCAGGTAGATAATCAACATTCGACTGGCATCACTGGTATCGTTTTGCGACCAGGCAGCGACGTAAAAGCGGTCTCATTTGCTGATCAAATATCTCTTACAATCTCGAGTCGTTCTAATTGTGTGACACTAAGTATGGCCATGGCCTTGGTCGATGCGTCGTTACATTCCAAGCACGAGCGAGAACTGGTTGTGGGATCGTTGCTCATCAGCCGAGGCAATTACAGCCCTAGTTCATAGCTAATTGCATACACACTTCCCACTCCCACCAGAGAGTCGGGTAGAGCAAGCATCAAGTCACGAATTGCTACAACAGTCCTCTCCTTCAGTCTAGATGGTCGATGCTGCGAGCCTCAAGATCAAATCTGCCACCGTGTTGACTCGGAGCTGCTCGTCCTCACCTTGTCGTCGTTGTATCAGTGCCGGCAGTTTAAACCGGCGAAAGATTGCTCACCAGGAGTTGACAAAGCTGCCCAATTTCGGGTGGGATTCCAAGTTCATCGCGACGCGCCTAGGTGACTGCCAAGCTTTTGATATCCCTCAACATTTTGTTCACATACTCAGGTCTAGAGAGCAAATTCAATATTAAGTGAATCATCGATGACAGAGTCGCCTCACAATTTCCATTGTGGGTCCTCCAGGATCTTGCGCATCGGTGGCGTCATGTGGTACTTGATAAATGACTCAAGACCGTCTACAGGCAGGTCCCTCGCGTATGCGACGAGTTCGTCTTCCCTCATATTTTCTAGCCTCCATCTTAACTCCTTTTCTGTCGACAAGGCAGGCTCAGAAGGGCCCGTCGTGCCAAGCGCAGCCGGACGTTTGGGCGGAGGCTGAGGCCTTTTTTTGCCAAACTTGGGTAAGCCGAACTTGAGCCTGAGTGAGCCGAAACCGTGACTGAATCTGCGTCGAGCTACGAATGTACGAGCGAGTAGCTCCACAACCTCTGTAGGTTCTCCGCGGCGACGGCTGCACAGAACATGCTGAACAACATGTTGCAACATTGATTAGCAGAGGTAGACTCACGAGGTTTCGCCACCGACAATGTTGAACAGAGGCGTTGACAGTTTCCCGGAACTGGCCACGGTAGATGTGTTTGGCAGCGCGTCCAAAGACACAGCTCCAGCGACTTGGATGGGTACAGACATAGCGAGGCCAACGGTAGCAAGTAGCGCGAAAGTAACGGCCATGTGAGAGCGCATGATGAAGAATAAGGAAAGGGGCAGGAATGTATGGGATGTTTTCCGAGTCGATTAGCTCGGGCGTATGTATGGATTGCAAGGTGAAAGTGAGAGTCGAGAATAAAGTGAGATGAGCTGCAAAATGTGTCAGAAAGAGCTTTGACAATTGCATAGTGGGTACAATACACACCAACCAGTGCTAGTTTGCAATCAAGGGGAACTAAGGGGAACTCTCAGAGCTGGGGAGACAGAAGCACACAGCAGCGGTATTTATGTATGTAGTGAAACTTGAAACACCCCTTGGCCTCCTATTGCACTCTAACTCAGACTGGATGAAACTGTTTCATCATGATATCATTCAACATCGTCTCATCATGAAAGCCCACCGTACAGATTGTAATCCTGGCCGTGGGGCACAACAGGACAGTTTCTGTTAAAACTATATAATATAATAATATGATATGATATGTAGTTTCCCACACCTTATTACAAGGACGCTTTAGGTAGCAGAGTTCCCACAGTCTTAGTATGGGAACTATGCAGCCGTATATGGAAACTCTAGTAGTAACCATCACATTAGCTGAGACGTACAGATATGGGTTGTAGTAATACTATACATATATGTACGCCTGTGTTCTAGTAGCATAGGAAATGACATGGAAAGCACGTATGACTCCAGAGGATGCCTAAAGCATACATCTGAGGACAAGTACTAGCATGAGTCATTTACTCATTATGTACGCCTCTGGTACAAGTGCTGAGCCTAGTCATACAATGAGTCATGTATGAGTCATGCACCCATAGCATGAGTCATGCATGAGTCATGCACTCAGTAGTACAGTAGAATAGCTGAAGTAGACATGTATAGTAGTCGCTTACATAAGTAGATACAGACATGTATATAAGCAGAGCTGCTGAAGCAGCAAGAATAATAAGACTCATCTTCGAAGCTTAACAGCCTCTACCCCTCGCACACATATTCCACTTTGTTAGGTTATGAGCCCCGGCTTTTAACTTAACTACATCCACACTCTTAACGACATCAACCAACCAGTATCCCCCAAGCTTTCTTATAAGTAAGTTTCTCTACTTTACTTTGTTTGGCCACATAGTAGTAGTAGAGTTGTACTGGTTGACTGCCTCAGCTTCGAATACAATATTCCCAACTGATCTTCTACAGCTAATTCCCTCACCTACTTGCCCCTTGCGTACGCACTCCCAACCCAGCTGAATACTTAAGCCACCCTTGGTGGTTCTCGACTTTAACGAGTCGTGCATTACGCAGAATCTGCCTAACACGCAGTGTAAAATCCGGTGGTGGAGGAACAAGCTCCCACTTGTACAAGTGGTAGATCGGCGGAGTAGTACAATAGGAGGGTAGTGTTGAGTGGCACTCTAAGCTCGTGACTTAGAGGCCTAGGACCTTCGTGTTGGTGCACGTCAGTCAGTCCTGGAATTAGAAATCGCCGCTTTTTGTAGCTGTAGAGTTTCTTGAGGCATGTCGTCCACTTTTACTTTTGGTATCACGGAGATTGTGGATTCTCCTATACTTCGTGGTGTTTCTTACATGCGCCATTATGTTTTCGTCGTATCATACCGACTGGTAGAAGTCGAAGTTGCAAGTGGTCATACTCGTCTTGAATCACTTGTGGAAAACTTTTACTCACATTCGACTTTTCCATTAGCAATCCCCAGGACTTTCTCAAGGAAAGTGTTGTGGATTGAATACGACGACATAAATCTTATACTTTCGATTCTTTCTTCCAGACCATTATATTTTTGAAGATGCCGAACAACTCTCGCCGCACTTCCCGTCGCGTCAATGCCCGCTTCGCTCCCCATTCTCCCAATGATCCCTACCGCGTTCATGACTACACTCGGTTTGACCGTATGGGTCACCCCATCGTCATGGAGATAAGGAGTTCAGCAACTCCCATCTCTATCCGTATGAGTCAAACCGATGCTCAGGATGCAAGGATCAATGTCAACTACGTTGACAGGGACGGAGTTCGGCGCATGGAATCAATGGAGTACAGCCTTCTCGGTCGTCATGGCTGGGACAGGTTCAGGCAGAGTGATAGGCAAAGGCACCTCCGGGAGGTCAATCGTATCATCGATGAAGCCAATCGTGAGGCGGAATTGGATTTATACAGACGAAGGCCTCGTAATGTCAGTGCGGAAATCAGGGTGCATCAAACCCAAAGTTCTTCCAGGGTTAATGCTGCACCTCCGCGCCGATCTGCGTCGCTGTCGCACCCTCATCCCCATCGTCATCCTACTCCAATGCCACCGCCTTTTGTGAGTGCAGGATTATCGCTTTGGGACATGGTTGCCCAAGCATTAAATAATTTTGCATCTCCACAGACTTCTTCTACAATGGTCAATCCGCCTACACCGGTCATTCCGGATATCGTTGATGGTATGAACGGTTTAAATATCAGTTCACCAGTTTCTCATGATTCTTCAGAACCAGTAGTCCAGGCCGCTTCAGCTGCCAAGCCTACTCCGGTTCCATCTTCCACTACTCAGGAGGAGGGACAGGTTGAAGATGAATGGCCAACGGTATACGCTCCCCAACCAGTCATTCCTACCTTTTCATTCGACGACTGGGTCCACGTTGATCGTACAGACACTAGGCCAGCTTCGCCAGTCTACGCGTGTGGTATGGTTTACGGCGTGGATGGACCAAAGGGGGGGTTTTCAGGCCGGAGCAAGTTTGTTCCATCCTCGCCATGCAACACATTCAACATCCCAACTATACGCCCAATGAGCTGGTCTTACGCTCTAAGGGACTGGTTGATACAATGGTCGTTAGCATGGGCAACAAATGCGAGCACTATCGTGAGATGGTTGAGGAGCTGTGTCGTGGAGCGACTGCTGATAGACTAATAAACCCTAAACAAGGGTGAAGTAGATGTGAGGGGGAAGTGGAAGGGGATCTCCAACGACGACAGCAAGGTCAAAGTCGATGATAAGCAGGCAAGCAGGCACAGAGGCCGGATACTAGCAGTGCAAATGACAGAGTTAATAAGGTATGATACTAAGTTACATGCAGTAACTCACCTAGCAGTGCAAATGACAGAGAGGTCAAGATGCAGAGCTAGGGAGGGTAAGGTCTACTATATATACTGTGGCTGGGTGGTCTGTGCACCAGTTCCCACACTAGGGACTGGAGTAACTGTGGGACTGGAGTAACAATAGAACAATAAGGAACCAGGGTAACTGTCAAGGACCTGAGTAACTGTCAAGGACCTGAGTAACTGTCAAGGACCTGAGTACGTAGAACAATAGAGCTAGAACAATAAAACAATAGAATAATAGGATAAGAACAATAGAACAATAAGACCTGGGGGAATCCCTGGGGAATCCCCATCAATGGAAGAGGAACAATAGAACAATAGCCTAGGTTGATCTGGAACCGCTCCAGACTGAGTCTAGGGTTTGATTCTGGACTATTGATAAATAAGGCAGGATGTCACGTGACCCGGGTTAGGGTTAGGTCCGGTAACACTCCTAGCCGGAAAATAAGCGCTCTAGATAGGCGCCTAAGGCTGTAAACTTGTGACATTGTTGGAAAAATCCGGTCTCTGTTGGACTATCCATGTCACCCACACTAAAAGGCAAACGACTTATTGTTCAAATGATAGTGGCAGGCATGACCCAATACTTAACCAAAGTCCAAGGCATGCCCAAAACAATGGAAAACCTTCTACGCAAAACCGTTCAGGCCTTTATTTGGGACAAAAAACAAGCCCCACCTGTCAACGCTGGTACCCTCACAATGCCCTTTGAAGACGGTGGCCTAAAACTCCTCAACCTGGCAGCACGAAACGAAGCTGTGGAGCTCACATGGCTTGCCACATACCTACGGCGCGACAATAAAAGACCTACCTGGACGTACATTGCGAATCACCTCATAGCGAGGAACACCATGGTAGCCGATAGCTGTGTACTACCGGATGAGCAAGACATGGTCTACACTCAAACATGGCGTACGACCGTGCACCCTAAATCAAAGCTACCCGAGTCCCTGAAACGAATGGTAAAAGTCGCAGACAAATATAACACAAATTTAGCCGCTATTAAGGTCTCATCTAGACTAAAAAACAACCTACCAATATGGCACCATATAGGGGCTAAAGAACCCCTCCGTAGACTTATCCACTCCGCCTCCGGCCAATGCCTTCTCAATACCCATGGTGTCTTCACCGTTGGCAACCTTCTAGGCGTCCTGAAGCGAACAAGGCCGGACTCCCCACACCACACAGGCAGGCCCGCCTGCTCATGTCAGATGTGTACACTAGATAGAGAACGACTAGGCTGTACACACCCATCGAAATGCTGCGAGACCGCCTCCAGACTGCTAAACAACCTCCATGCTAAATGGCACCCAGCCGTCACCCCACCAGACAACAAACTCACACTAACCCGTCATAGAAAAGAAAAAAACCGGAAGGCTAGAATCGAGGGATCATCACTCACCTTCAACCCCAGTGTAACCGACGGCGATAATGTCGCAGACGGCTTCAGAATCTTCACAGACCCGGCAATGTCCTCGTGCGAACCAGCGCACTGCCCACCGACCCCCGCAATTCGCCGCAGTGATGTCCTCACGGTATACACTGACGGATCCTGTCTAAACAACGGTGCCGCGAATGCGCGAGCCGGAGCCGGAGTCTGGTATGGCACAGGTGACCCACGCAACTTGGCCATCAGAGTCCCCAGGGCAACGCAAACCAACCAGGCCGGCGAAGTATTGGCAATACAACGCGTCGCGGCCTTGACACCCCCATCCAGACCGCTACACATTATTAGCGACTCTCGATACGCAATAGACGGACTAACTACCCACCTGCAGAAATGGCGTGACTGGGAATGGACCGGTGTTGACAACGCAGACTTCTTTCAAAGTGCAGCATACTGTAACAGTTAGGTTACTACTCACCAGATAAGTGTTAGACTTGAGGGGGAGATAATGAGATAGAGAGTAAGAGGTGTGGTGAGCGAAGTACTGGGGAGTACAGAGTAGTCCTTTATCAACAGAGTGGATAAGACTGAGGGGATATGCCCTCAGGAGTGCCTCTATATATACATGAAGGGGAGGACCCCAGGTACTACCCTTAGACCCCTAATACCTACATGAGTAAGCGAAGTAATCTACCTTACTAAGCATGGCCTATGCCCTAGTGGTGCCACTTCAATAATCAACCAATAGCAATTGTCCCCATGACCTGACCCCATGACCCAGCTCCAAGGCTAGACTTTTCCAGAAGGTTCTAAGAACTATGACATCATCTAATGGAATGTTCTATACTATGACATCATAGTTCCAGCATGTTCCACAATGTTCCAGAGAGTTCTATCATGTGATACACATATAAGGAAAGGAGCGCATCAGTGCATCAGAGACAGGAAGCGCATCAGCGCATCAATTGATAGGCACTGAGAATAAGCGCCGGAATAGGCGCCTGATAAGCACCAGATAAGCGCTGGATAAGCGCCTGAATAGACGCCGGATAAGCGCTGGATAAGCGCTTGACAAGCGCTTGAATATTCCCAATAATACCGTTGCCTGGTAAGGCAAGTCTTGTAGAAACATTGAAAATCTGTGACACATACCACCTGCAACAGAGGTCAGCAGTAACTACCTTCGAGTGGGTGAAAGGGCACTCCGACTCCGTCGGGAACGATGGGGCAGACGAACTCGCGAGCCAAGGCACCCAACTCGAGCCACCCACGGATATAGACTTGCGGGTCCCAAACAACTGGAACCTCACCGGTGTTAAGGCGGCATCCTTAACGCAGGCCATCGCGTACACAAGAGTTCGAATGGCGCATCCGCCAGAGCCACAACCAGCGGCGGAAGAGAACCTAGACAGAACGTTCCACTGCGTGCACGACCATCTTGGAGGAACCTACCCACACCGAGGACGCATCTGGAAGAGCCTCAGACACAAAGATATCAGCCGCAAAATCTCGGACTTCCTATGGAGGGTTATGCATAACTCACTGAAAGTAGGAAAGTTTTGGGCACACATACCGAACCTCGAAGAGCGAAGCACATGCCATCTGTGTGATGAGGAAGACTCAATTAACCACATTCTTGCCGAGTGTGTAGCACCGGAATGCCTTCGAATCTGAGCCCTCTGCAAACACCTATGGAACCTCAAAGCGTCAGAAATCCCATGGCCTGGCAAGCATCTTGGCAACTTACTCGGAGCACCACTCGCCGACTTCACGACTCCCGACGGGAAACACCAGCCAGGCCTCTCGCGGCTATACCGCATCATGATGACCGAGTCCGCCCACCTCATTTGGAGACTACGCTGTGAGAGGTGCATCGACCGCGAGGGGGAATCACACATTCCCTCAGAGAAATTGACCGGAAGTGGTTGACGGCAATGAACATGAGAGTCACCATGGACAGTGAACTGACAAAACCGAAATACGGTAAACGGAAATTACCAAAACACGTAGTTCTACGCACCTGGAGCAACATACTCGACCGCAATTGCGACCTTCCCCTAGACTGGATTGACCACCGGGTTTTTAGTGGGTATGGGCCCCCTGCAATACTCCACCCTCTACCGGGTGGCCAGGGTGAGCCGAGTCCCACACTTCGTGCGTAAATGCATTTTTTCCCTTTTGGATTGATGGGGTGAAAGTCCCCTACTACAGTGGGTGGAATGTGGAGTCGACCTTGTTGACTGCCTGCCGCCAGCACCGTCACGCGTGACGGCGCACACTCTTCCAAAACAAAACAAAAAAAAAACATAAAATTGGACACATCCTTGGTGTGCGAGAGCTGGGTACAGGGCATTGAGAGGCAAGAGTTTGAGTGCTAAGTTCTACTTACTGGACGTCCCGTGCACCTCTGCCTCACTCGCGCACCTGATGTGGGGCCGAAACCAAAAACTCGCTTTCCATATCATTATGCAAATGGCAGTAAATATGAATAAGCTCTTTTCTTACTGATTTGGACTTGAAAAAATATTTTGGCGAATTAAACACCAAGGGGTCGGGAGAGAGAAGCTAATTGTCACTCCGGCGGCGCTAAGCGCCAGCGAGCACGATGGCGGCGTCATGCTCGACGACGCCAAAAAATTGACAGGGCTGCCCGGGCCTCCAGCGCTCAACAGTCGGAGAGAGCGAAATCGAGATTGTCACACAGTTTCAAACCCCGACGTTTGGGTCGCGAGCGACCCAAATCCTTACGGGAAGTCACTCACTTATGTGGTGCCACATAACCTTGAAACACCCCTTGATGTCCTATGGCACTCAGACCGCGTGAAACTGATGAAACTGGTGTATCATGATGAAGCCCGCAGATATCTCTACAAACATAAAACACATGCTACTTAGGTGGCATTATTTGCATCAAACGCGAAAGAACAGCTACCAAACTTATGACAAGATAATATAAATGAAGCAGAGCATCCATGATTGACAGAAACAAACACACAAACATACAACCTGAGCGACTATAATCGCACATGTCATGAATAGGCTAGTGGCAAGCGATATAGTGACTTACTATAACAGCAGTGTAGCGCACTGCGACGGAAGGAAGGACCGTCTCGCACGTCGCCGTCACTGTGACCAATTGAAAATATCGAACTCATTCAATCCCGTCCCGTTGCCCATAGGACTGTTTTGTTGCAGCTGCTGCTGTGGCCCTGGAGTGGACGATGTTTGACGTGAGCTTCCGTCGCTGAGCTGCTGGTTACCCATACCACCGGGGAACATCATCTGCCCGCTCTGGTTCCATTGCTGGTTGTTCAGAGCCAACGCGCCATTCCCAGGAATGCCAAATCCACCCGCACTGTCCGGACGCGATATTCCGTACGACTGACTCTGACCCATCTGCGAATTTTGCTGGTTCCCCGACCACGACTGATTCATGTTCCCACCCATCTGCCCCATCCCGCCCTGCGAGAGCTGGTTCATGCCTCGCTGGCCGCCCATCTGAGCGGACTGAGGTGTCATAGGGGATTGCGTATGATCTGACGGGGTACGACTGCTCCGAGCTATGCCTGGAACAGTGGGATTCGACCGTAGCGATGGTGGGTAATTGGTTCCATCAGTAGAGCCTCCGAGCATGGGCGACCCCATCTGAGATGGCGACGAGGCTTGCTGCATCATACGCTGCTGCTGCTGCATCGTGCCCAGCAGCTGATGTGAGTTTAGGATGTTCGGGTTGGCGTTGCCGCCGCGCATCATCTGCTGCTGCTGCATCATTAGGAGCTGTTGCTTTTGGTGTGATGTGAGATTGTGGAGATTTGCCTGTTGCGCGGGAGTGAGACCACTCATCGGATTCGATGGGTTCAACCCACTACCACCAGTATGAACCATAGGGAATTGTTGACCAGTCGGTGATATTTGGGTTGGACTGCCGTTCGAGAGACCCGTAGCCCGGCCGGTCATATTCCCACCCAGCGTCGACTGCGGCCCAGATGTTTGCTGTATGCCACCCATAGAGATAGAATTGGCTTGCGCAGCTTGTGCAGCCTGCTGACGCCGTGCTTGCATGACTTGCTGTCAAAGACATCCGTCAATGGTGGATGCAAGGTGAACCAAAAAGTAGCAACATACCTGCACTCTCATGAAGTGCTGCATCTGCTGCTGTAGCGGCATCGTCTGGAATCCCGGAATGTTCTGCGAAAGATACTGTGTCACCTGGTGGCCTGGGGTCTGCAATGCCTGCATGACCTGCATCGCCATCGGGCCCATCGAGTTGAGAGCTGCCATCTGAGCTTGAGGATTATGTGACATGTTGGATGGTCCCGCCGCGTTTAACGACATCCCTTGTTGTGAGCCGGGTGACATCTGCCGCATACCGTCGCCACTGATGCTCTGCTGTGAAGCCATGGCAGCTTGCCGTAAGTGCGCCTGCCTCGCACGCTCGCGTGCTGCGATTTGCGCTTCGTTGATATTCGGATGCGGGCCCATCGGCATTGACGGAGGCGGCATAGACGGACTTGAACCTGAGGGACCAGGGAGGCTCGGAGGAGCCATGCTACTGGGTGGCGTGGCGGGGGGAAGCATCAATGATGGGGCCGGAGAGGATCTACCTTGCGGGGTGGAGGGAGCTGGGGTCGATCCTTTTGACTCGCCAAGATGTTGTCGCTTGCTCGCACTGTTGTCCCCTATCAAGTCGTCGTGACGTTCTCGTTTCAAGATTCCGTTGACGCCCTGAGTACCTGGCCCCGCTGCCGACATAGATCGCCTCCTCAGATCCTTCGCAAATATCACAGGCATCTCAACATAAAGTGCCTGTATGCGATCCATAGAAAGAAAGTCCACAGGAGCTGGGGGTTGCATTTGGGGTAATGCCCGGGCGTTGTGATTCTGGAGCATCATGTCAGAACACAAGCCGGCCTCCCGGTAACGGCAAACGTACTGGTTTAGCATCTGCGGCAGCTGCTAGCCACTCTAAGTTATTCTGCAGTCGTACAGCGAACCTGACGCGAAAAGATGGAGGGGATGTTTGGTATGTATTACGGTGAAACGATTTTGACACTCACTGCTGGGCCCTAGGATCCGACATTGGTATACTACGGGTCTGAAACTCCATACATGCCCTACATGCAGGGAGTCAGCATAATTCAAACGAATGCCGCGGGTATACTTACTTCAAAAGCTCGGCATTCAACTCCAATATGGTGATGACTTTGGGGTCAAGCCGCTGCGACGATGTGGCCGACGCTTGCGAAGGTTCAGGAGCTGGCGATGCCTTCAGCGCATGCGTGTATTCACCAACACCTTGCTACTTACTGGCAATACCAAGGGACGGTGCTCTCGACCCTGATGAGGACTCACTCTTGGTCGTGGACGTGCCCGTGATTGGTGTAGGTTGTGCATGCGGACTTTCCGAGTGGCCGTTGGTAACAGTTTTTCCCTCCTCCACCGCGTTTGAGAGGTTGTCTGCTTTTCGCGCGCTCGACGACCTGGCTCTGTCGGCGTCCTTGGAAGCAGCGACAGCCGAGCTGGCGCTGTCGCCTGTGTCTTTCTCGCCATCGGGAGGGTCTTCTGCATCGGGAGCTGAAGAGAGCTCGCTGAGGGGCGTGGATGCCCTCGACGCCTTCTCGACTTCTGCACTGTTCTCCACGGCGACCTCTGTCCCTGATTCTGTGCTCTCCACTGCGACCGCTGCTTGGGGCTCGGCTTCTGGCAATTCTGTGGACGTGAAAGCGGGTGAGACGGTGTCTGGGGGAGGTGTTAACGAAGAGGTAGGTGAGGTGGCGTCGGTTGGACTTGTGGATGCTGGTGGGTCCGACGGTTTGATATCCTCGGCATGTGCTGGGCTGGACGGCCCAAGCGAGGAGGAAGATGCTTGCTGGTTGCTGTCGGACGCGTCTGGTAGGTCAGGGTTGGGTTGCCCTGTGGTGTCGGACTGTGGCTGGTCGTGTTGTGTGTGGTAGAACGGGCGGTCATCCCGAGCGGGCGGAGACCAAGACAGGAGGGAGTGCTGATCTTGCCGGGGAGAGTTGGATAGGATCAAATTGGACTTGGACAAGGACGAGTGATTTTGATCGAGATGCAGCATAGTCTTGGGGAACAAAGAATATTTTGAAGCCTCGATGTGAAAAGATGGCGTCGTGTGTTGGCAGGCGAGTCCCGGGGTTAATAGAACCGACGAAACGCCAGGACGGTGCACAGCAGGCAGCCACGAGTATCAAGCAGAGACGTCGTTTTCACCTACCGATGAATAGTAGGATTGCAGTCGCAGGAGGCTCGTGCTGAATCTGCTGATTGCAGGCGGGAGGAGAGTGAGAGGAGGGCGCAATCATCCGTGGGATCCCTTGTCCAAATACGGCCACCCGGCGCCCCCTACGCGCACCATGGCGGGAACACCGACGACGACGACGACGAGCAAGGAAACTACAGCCATGGGCGATGACTGCTGTCGTGCAAGATAGTATCTATCGCTAACCCAAGGAGCCGACCAAGATGTCGAACATCCAGATTACACAGATCGTACAAGAGGCTTATGTACGCAGCGTGGCACATATCATTCGTCTCATTCCTCGCTCGCTGCGGGCCAAAATAGATCAAATGAATTCCTGAAACCACCGAGCGAGCTCGTCCCCGCGCCATCCCAACATCAGATTCAGCTATCAACTCTCATGCACAGAGTCATGGCTCATCCTGTCCAGCAGTGCAGGTGGACAGCGGCAGAAAGAGAGTCAGGACTCTTCTGAAAAACTGCAGCTTCGCCAGCTCAAGCACTCCGGGACAAGTGTTCCCGCCGTCTCACCACAGTATACAATCAAAGTGTCAGAGGAACAGACGAGATGAATCAAAGGCGTACCATACAAGTTGCTGAGGGTGACAGTGACAAAAACGTCTCACACGGCGGTCAACGTGTGGCTGGAGTTGCACGACATAGCACAGCAGGCCCAAGGGAGACGAAGCTCAAGGAAGAGGTTGGATGCGCGCATTCACAGCAGGTTCACCGATATATAGGGGACGATCGCCTGCAAAAGCGCCAAGTCTTCGGCCTCGCGTCCGGTTTAGTCATGGCCTCACCAAACCTTGCCATCCATAGTTCACCGGGATAAATGGATGGATATCTACACAGCCGTCGATCTGGAAGGTCAAATGCAATGCTTTGACTAGACTGATATCTGTGGGATGAACCATTATAGTGAAGACGTATGGTATTTCGCACTCACCTTATGCGATCTCGGCTCTCGCGCGATGCGTCGGTGGTACGGAGGCATACAACGGTCCAGAGATCGCACAAGGAGGCAACTCGCCCGTGGGCGGACGCTCTCCTATACATAGGCCCTATCGAGACGTTCCACTGCGCCAGCTATAAGAATGGCCCCAAAACATCCTAAGCAACAGTGCCAACTACATGCGCCTGTGTTCCTCTGCACCCTGGACTGGTTATTAAACAATCCGTCGATGCCAGGGACGTCCTCGTTGATACAACCAGGGTGCCGCCGCAGTGCTATGATGAGCAATAGATTAGCTCATTACCAATAATCTATATGCTGCTAGATACTCACAAGTAAATTAGCTTAGTTACATATTGAATCCGTTTTGCGTCTAGAGTACGTGCCGTTGCCTTTCGTGTAGGCGGCGTAATTATATGCTAGAGGTGCTATGACGCGCAACTGAGAAAGCGCAAATATGCGGCGATGAATTAAATGAGCCTCTCGCAAGAATACTCACCGTCAACTATGAAGCAGAGAGGTTCTGTCAAGTATCCGTGTCAACAACTTGGAGCTTGGCCGCTTCCGTATACCAGGACTTAGAGCTCAGGAAGATCCATAGGAAGAAGTCTCTTTCCTCAGAGTCTGGCGAAAACTCGGGTGCACCTCCATCCCGGTGCTACAAAGATGTTTGTGCGACAGTTGAAGTAGATGTCCTTCCATCGCGAGGAAAAGCTCGTGACCCATTGTCGACGCGCATCGACAGGGCCGCGGGATCTTGTTTGCGAAGGAGAATCTTTGTGAAAGAGCTGTCAGTAATGAGCATTTCGAGAGCGCCTGGACAATTTATTGTGGTTGTTTCAAGGTCACCTTGGGCTCATCGGTGGGTGCATTATATTTCAAGTGCAGTTGAACGTTGCAGGTAAAGGTCAAGTGCAGTCGCGGATCTGATCAGCGGCTTACTGTTCGTCGGCATCTACCGAGCCACGTGGCGCCCGTCTTACAGGCTGCAAGAGACAGTCCAGACACCGACACCAACGCTTCCGACCAGCAAGATTGTGAGTGTACCTATCCATTCTTTGCCAGGGGCTCGCCATGTCACTCGATACAGTCGTCGCCATGCTCGTGCTCGAAATCGTGGTCGAAACTGTGGAGAAAAGGGCTGGATGGCTTGAACGACCACTGGATGCGCCTTCCTTGCCGTCACGCTCACATTGGGACTTTCACGTTTGCTCACGATTTCATCCAGATTAACGATGGGTAGGGTTATCAGGGCACAGAGGCGTTCTCATGCTATCGTACGTTCGAACAACCTATGGCAGGAAGCTTTTATGCCTAACCTACACTGTGAAATGTTGTAGTTCAAGGCGCATACCCATCACAACAAGGCACCTGCACAATTCCGCGCCCTTGACTTTGCAGAACGCAATGGGTACATCCGCGGTATTGTGAAGGAGATCATCCACGATGCTGGCCGGTGTGTTTGATAAACTTGACGGGTTATTGCACATGTTTGACGGGTTATTTCAGTGGAGCTCCCCTTGCCCGTGTCGTCTTCCGTGACCCATACCGCTACAAGCTTCGCAAAGAGACTTTCATTGCCACTGAGGGTCTCCATACCGGTGCCTTTGTCTACTGTGGCAAGAAGGCTACCCTTGCTGTTGGCAATGTCCTCCCCCTTGCACAATGCCCTGAAGGGACCATCGTATCAAACATTGAAGAGAAGGTCGGAGATCGTGGTGCCCTTGCCAGGACATCCGGCAACTACGCTACTATCATCGGCCACTCACCAGATGACAATAAGACCCGTATTCGTCTCCCCAGTGGCTCCAAGAAGACCGTCTCTGGAAGTTGCCGCGCAACGGTCGGTATTGTTGCCGGTGGTGGACGTATCGACAAGCCTTTGCTCAAGGCTGGCCGTGCATTCCACAAGTACAAGGCCAAGCGCTACAAGTGCGTAACTCTGCAGGCCATTTTGTGTACCTTGACTGACTGTTTTGCAGCTGGCCCCGCACTCGTGGTGTTGCCATGAACCCTGTTGACCATCCTCACGGTGGTGGTAACCACCAGCATATCGGAAAGGCCTCGACAATTTCTCGCCAAGCCGTCCCCGGTCAGAAAGTCGGTCTCATCGCCGCTCGTCGGGTACGTAGAGATCATCTTCCTGTCCTGCTTGCATGTCTCAGTCTTACGTCGTCTACAGACTGGTCTTCTGCGCGGTACCGTGAAGGTCAAGGAGGTTTGAGCGTAGTCGTTGCTGTCATTCACATTTGTTTTTTATGCCGCTTTACCTCATTGTACTTGACACAAAAAGCTCTAAATGCATACGCTTGCATTATGCGTCATGATCCATGCGCTGACACGACGGACTTGTGTGGCGTGACTGATTGAGACATTTGCACAGGCATACTGGTACAGCGTTTGTATATTTTTATCTGTCGCACTAATACATTACGGAAGACTAGCCCCCTCGGGCGGATTTGTTTCACCGACGCCTCTACTTGCTAGCGTCGTCTATTTCCTTTCGCCACCTCCTCTGGATTTCAATACTCTCACGGAAGATCTTGTATTTGGCTTCGAGGAGTCTCTTCTCCTTCTTGCTAGCAGCGGGTGCAATGAGTGTCCCTGGCGGTGTCATGTCGACCTAACCAGAAGTATGAAACATTCAGTGATTACTTCTCAAAGAACTCGAATACCCGAACCGTCCTCAGGGATACGATAGTTTTACTCACCATGATCTTCCACCTCGCCTCACTCTGCGTCTGCGAATCGGTCTGATGATGATGGCTGCCAGACTGTAATTCCGCCGCGAACCGTCCGAGCATGGCGGCTCCGAGCACTACGGCGGCGCTGCTACTGGCGGGAAGCACGACGGGCATGTTGCACGTGTCGGCGAAGAGCTGCATGAGGGGGATGTTCTTTGCCTGGCCGCCGGACATGTAGATGGACTGGATGGCGTGTCCTTTGGCGTTCATCTCGTCGACGATGTGTCGTGTTTGGAGTGCAATGCCTTCGAGGGTCAGGTTAAATTTGCGTGCGAGGTCCCCGAGGCCGTCATCCTGCGAATTGGATTAGTTGATTGGCTTTGGGACGTCTAGGAGAGAGAGGGAAACAACAGGGGGAAATTTGTCTCACCAATGTGAGGCCGACGATGGAACCGCGCATGCGCGGATCAGCGATTGGCGAGCGGTTTCCTGCGTGAATCCGTTCGGAGGTTGCGATCGGGATGGGTTAATAATCTTTCATGCGTTGCTTTGCGGCAAACAAGAATTCTTACCGTGTAGATCCGGATAAAAATGCATGTCCTTGGTGAGCTCAGTGAAGCTTTCGGCCCCGTTTTCTTTGCGCAGCTTTTCCAGTTCATCGTGCAACACTAGAGCCGCGGCGCGTCAATTATGATGCGATTTAAGGACATGAATGAACGCGCCATTATGTATGCTGACTTGCTGCTGCTCCGCGAGCTCGGTCAATTTCGGATACGCGGGGTGCGTCTTTATCATAAAGTCAATGAGCTGCACAAATGTGACTCCTGTCAGCACAAGACCGCTGTTGTCGTCAGCTAGATGCTGCTTACCTGGCCGGTAGACGACTGGCCACCTTCGTTCATCCACCATCCGGGGAACACTGGATCCTAGGTAGTCTTTGAGCAACGAATGTAACACGATCATTCAATGACTGTTACATACTTTGTAAGGGCCCCAGACGCCGTTCACGAAGACACCTTCTGGGCTCTAGAATTGAAGGTTATATAAGTATCAGAACGGGGTTGATAGCTGCAATTTTTTGGAGCGCATGTCCTCGTCCTCGGGTATGGCGTACTATATCCCTAAATATCGTAACCCACCTGAACTATGTGACACGTACTCGTCCCAGCACACGCCGCCAGTCTGTGCCTTGACTCGTCAAGGTTAGGGACGTACTCGGAGAGCTTGTCGCCCTCCTTGTACCTCGCCGCGATCGTTCCGAGCCACCCTGCGTAGCTAATTCGGGAGAAAGCATCGTCAGCGTGAGGAAACCATGTAACCTTGCCAACAAACGCCTTTTTTTTGTTCTCCTCCGAGGAAAAAGAGTGCAGATTGAGGAACTGAAAGGACTCACGCATCAATAACCGCGCTTCCGACGGGCGTGCCTTCGAGCAGCCCGAGGTCCTCGGCAGCCTGCTTTGACAAGCCTTTCCCGACGGGAAGTCCGGCTGTGGCCACTTGGCCGTCTACGCCACCCAGCTGCCTATAATTGTTCTCTACAAACTCGCCGAGGCCAATCTTGTGGAAGAAATCAGGTTGCCAGCCCGAGTTGGGAACGTAGGAACATTTGCAGGTGAGGGAGCACGTGGACCGCAGGTTGTTGCCTGTGGCGCGGTAAGTGAGGAAGTCCGGGAGGTCGAAGAATTGGCAGCGGGCGAAGAGCTCGGGTTTCATGCGCCGTTTCAGCCAAAGTGTCTTTGGGATCTCCATCTCGAGCTGCAAGAACGTAGCATCCGCCCATGAAAAATCATCAGACACCAATAGATGGATTGTTAGAACACAACATGACGGTGGCAGTGAAGAACCCAAGGATACACACGCTCATGACGCCTCCGACATAATCGAGCACAACGTTTCCTGTGCTGTTGATCAACTCTGCCTCCTCCTCAGCGCGGTGATCTGCCCACAACACGATGTTGCGCTCTCCAACCTGCCCGAGCTGATCTCCCTTTGTGACCGTGATCGGGTTCATGTCAAAGTCGGACACAGCCAACGAGCACGTCGCATCGAATCCAAGGCCTTTCACGTCCAATGGCGACACCTTGGCGTCGGCGAGGACAGCCTTGACGGTCTTGGAGATGGCGTTCCAGATGTCGGTTGTGGACTGCTCGAAGATCCGGTGGTCCTGCGGGTCGCGCCATGTTTGAGTCTCGACAGTCGACGATGCGACAAGAGTCCCATCTTGTTTTACGAGCGCTGCACGTGCGGACCCTGTCCCGACGTCGACGCCAATGTAGTACGCGTTTTGGCCGCTGCTCATCGTTTGTTTGTTTCAGAGAGACGAGTGATCGATGATTGTCACGCCGAGCTGAGCCACAGGATTCCGCCCGGTCCGGACATGGGCCCTCTCCATTAGGGAATCCATCCCGCGACTCCGCCCAATCTGATCCGTGGGTTTATGGCCAGCTTGACACCGGTGTGCGGTCAGGTTGGACGAAAAATCGGACAATCAGCGGTCTGTTCGGCGACCACGCATCCAAAACCCGACCCCAAACCGGACACTGAAATGGACCGCATGAATAAATCCATTACTTTACCGTAAAAAGTGATAGCAACGGCGAAACTATTATTAACGACAATACGGGCGCATTGTAGCAGGGTTTCTATATGGGGAGACTACTGGAGTGGTTGCATGTGCGAAGAGATAATGGAGTCGATGAGTGTGGGTATGGAGATGCTTGAAGAATGTGGTGCGATGGATGGATGTGATGATAGATGTTCAGTATACTACAAACAGAACAGAAAAATGAATGCGAGTCATGCAGGTGGGTGGAATGTAAACGCGCATGTGGATCGTTGAGGATGCTGGTCATAAGGACAGAGAAACTATACAAAGTCCCAGAAACGTGAAAGAACAAACCCGAGAAGGAAAAGGCGACCGAAATATCGCGACTATCAAGACCAGTATCCAAGAAGATCGAAAAGGCTCAAATGAATGATAGAAGAAAGGACCGCCCCCCCTAGAACGCGTACACAGCCGTGTTCTCGAACGATGGAGGCATGGTTGCCACCTGTTCTCGGTGCGGATACCAGTCCGCTCCTAGTGTAAAGTGCCCAATCTTGTCCGCATAATGTGACTGGGGCTGCCTCGCCTTCTGAGGTGAATGACCAGAGCTGAGCGGCTTGATTTCGGTGGCACTGCGTGGGAGTGCGAGGCTGTTCGAGTCCAGCTCCTGCAACAACCCCATATGCAGCGGAGGCGAGATCCTCATCAAACCATCACCGAGGTCCTTCCCGGCCAGGGGAATGTGCGATAGGCTCCCTCGGATCAGCTGGCGCGCACCAAATGCGTGTAACGGAGCATCGGCAGTTGTGTCGTACTTGTTATCCGAGTCCACAATGGCGTAAGGAATTGTATGGGACGCCGAATAATATCCCCGCTTCGCTTCTGACCCTGTGGGTGTCATTGAATGCGGGTGGGGGTCCGGCGGAGTCAGCAGCTGAGGCGAATCCAACGGAGAGACTGAGCTGGGAGACCTGCGTGTAACCAGCCTGCGGACGTGGCACTGTGTAGAGGAAGGACGCTGAGATGATTGGTATGGCCTGTACCGCGAAGCCGCAGCACGATGCTGATGTGGCGCATACTGGGTGAGCATCTGAAGGGCGGCAAACTCTTTAAACTTGATGACAAGAGGTAGACAGTGTGCGATGAGCTGTTCTTCGGTAACCGACAGATCGTACTGAAGGACCTGGAGAAACTCGCGCTCGGCCTTGACGACATCCCGTGCCGTAAAAACATCTGACGAAATTGACCAAGCCTTTGTGCTGAGAATGTCATCGTTCGTGTACTACGGAAAACAATGACCTGCAGGTCAGCTAAGGATATGAGCACACGAGTGAAAGAGAACGCGCCTTATTCGCCAGGATCATTGCTCCGACCAGAGCCCGCTCGCATGCCCAGAAGCCGACGGACACCCGCAAGTTTTTACGCGAGCGTTCTAGGTAGGCGAGGGCGACAAGGACGGTGGCAGTGGGCACCCGATTCTTTGTGAGCACGTTTTGGACAAAGGGGCGCAAGAATGGGGTTTTGAGACTGCTGCGCTGCCGACCCTCTTGCCAGCTACGATCGAGTGCCAATGAGACGGTGTCGACGAGACGGTCGACGACATAGTCTGTGAAGGGGAAATTAGGGAGTAGAAAAATGAAGTAAACAATAGTGTTTACCAAACAATGGTGACGAAACAGGCAACCTCAGTAGCTGCTGCAGAGGCGTGCTGAGGGTGGGCGAGGAGAGCCACTGCTGTGGAAGGAACACTGGCTTAGCCATGGGAGCCGACTGAGGGAGAGAGGAGACGGGAGGCGGACCAGCGAAGGGCGATGAGTTATATAGTGAGCGGTGGAGGGGGAATGGCCGAGTGGAATGGAAAAGGAAGAAGAAAGGGAGGGAGACGGAAGGAGTGGGTAAGAGTTTAAAAGGACGGATAAGGCGAGATGATCGCAGGACTCTGGGCGCTTATTCCTGCGATCGCTGCACCCGAGAACATGGCGACGACACCACCCGCAGAGACGCCACCAAAAAGGCACAGCGGCTGTCACTCACACGCACACGCTTCCGTCGCACTCCCCGGTTCAGGCGGCCACCGTAATTCTCGGGTGCGAACATCGCCTGGTCGACGTGGCCCGTCTCGGTCGCTGTGCCAGCACACAGCACTCAAATCAGCATTTCACAGTCCAACTGGCATGGTTTTATTCGTGAGGCAAAAATACATAAATGCATGCAAGGGTGGGAAACAGAGGGACGATCATCAAGCGTGTCATATTTTAGTCAGTCCCGCCGCTTGACCGTGCTGACAGAGCGCAAGCAAGCCAGATGAGTACACATTACGAGAGCAAAAAGCGGCGCATATTACGCACTGTAAATCAGCTGCGCGCTGTGGTGCACGATCCGCTTGATCTGTCCCTCCTTCTCCAAGTGGCGGATGGCAATTCGCGCCAGCGAACCGTTCACTTTCAGCCTCTCAATGAGAATAGACTGAGAAATGAAGCGGAACGTCGGGACTTCCTTCAGGATGCGGTCGTACAGCGCTTTGTCAAGAGTCACAGCGTGCTGAGCCTTGTCCTTGACCTTTCCCTTGGACCACTTCTTCTTCTTGGCTGCCTTGCCACCGCTGGACGATGTGGGAGCTGCCTTAGCTTTGGCCTACACAGAAGCCGAGAGAAGTCAGCGACCTCGTACTTGCGTTATCCAACCTCAAGTCGATCCATCCAGCGACCTGCCCTCTTCCTTTCCGCCGTGACAGCAATCTCATCCATTCTCATAGTTCTCTGGAGAAGCTGGGACGAACAAGGGCATAAGAATGTTGCTCACCATGATCTCGCAGGCCTGTCGTCGTTGTGGTCGATGTCGTGCGACCCTCGACCTTCTTCAGCGCTGCTAGGCTGACTAAGCACATTGAGCGTCAATGATGATCACAACTATCACGTTACCCGAGTCGCGTCGAGCGGCTACCACTCCCGCTTCCCGCCTGTTAGTTACACGTCGACTTTCTCATCATAGGCCAACCTCTTATCGAATAGGACACGAAGGGCACGGAATGATTCCTTGGATACTTACTGCGCTTGCTATGTCTCCTGCTCTCGCGGCCCTAGACCAGACACACGGCGTGCCCCCCGACCTACTCTCGAAATATGTGCCGCTGACGTCTGGAATGAACCCGACTTGGAGGTGTCTCGACGGTTCGAAGGAGATCAAATGGTCGGCAGTGAACGACGACTATTGCGACTGCCGAGATGGCAGTGATGAGCCGGGTCAGTCACAAACCGTGCACGCACTATAGCAACCTTAGAAGGCTAAGATGTATCGTTCTCCTAGGTACTGGTGCGTGTCCGAATACGAGGTTTTATTGTAAGAACAAGGGACACATTGGCGCGTACATCATGAGCTCGAGGGTACACGATGGGCTGTGCGGTAGGAGTTCCGAAATTATTCACTGTGTAGGTAACATTCAGACAGGCTTGTGCAGAAACGGCGTGCTGCGACGGTTCAGACGAGACACCCGGCGTGTGTAAGAACAATTGTAAGGAAATAGGGAACAAGTACAAGGCGGAACTGGAGGCGAAGCGTAGACTGCGAAAAACCGTACGTTGACGTCGTCACTCTTGCAGAAGCATGCAACACTCATGAGACCGCGTTTCCCAGGGTTCGAAGATACGCTCCACATACATCGCATTTGCGCAGAAAGAAAAGGCTCGCATCGAGGGAGAGATTGCTGCTGCTGCGCTGAAGGTCGCTCTCGAGCAGAGGGAGGTTGATCGTCTAAGAGGTACGAGGCGACGCTGTGTCTGCCACTGACATCAGCCTGATATATTTGTGGGACGTAGACCTCGTTGAACGAACGGAATCTTTATCAAGTGCTGCCCTAGAGCGCAAGAAACAATCGCGTAGGTTGGAATCATCAATACACCATTGCACCGCTGACATGTCTAGTTAGCCTTCTACCAGAACCTCCTGAAGCATCACGATGCCCTCAAGTCTCTGAAGAAAGAGTATGAGAAGCGTATGCAACGCTTGAAGGCGCTAGAGGATATTTTGGACGCATTGCGGACAGGTTACAACCCCAATTATCAAGATATGGCCGTTCTCAACGCTGTCCGTGGCTGGGAGTATCATGCAGGGCTGCCTCATATCAACGACGTCGGCAAGGAACAGTCCGAAGACAGCTCAGCGGAAGAAGGCTCTGATGACGTCGACACTGGGGATGATGCGCTCGTCGAAACGGGCGAGGTAGGAGCTTGGACTCCCGAGGAACTCGAACGCGACCTGGACGGTCTGCTGAACACGGATTACGACTCCTTGCTCCTGGAGCACGAGAAGCATATTGGAGCACCTACAACGGAGTCACTACGTAAGTGTCCCATTGTCGTTCTCCGTGATAGTTATATGAAGGCACGTTTTCAAACTAAAAAATAACTTTTCGGACTGCGAATAGTCTTTAACCTCACAGCCTACATTCCCGATTCTCTACTGCCGCAGTACGAATCCTTCCGCAGTAACCTCCTTACTTGGCTGAGAACATTCGGCGTGATCACAGCTAGCGCAGGGGGAGACGCTGCAGGCAAGCTTTCCGATTCCGACTCTACTCCTGTCTCATTGACTTTTTGGGGCATGGAATCTCACAGATACAACCCGCGCGAAGCAGGCTCTCACCAACGCCGAGCAAAGCCTGGGAACTGTCACTAAAGCTAAATCCAATCTTGAGCAAGACCTTTCCAGGCTGTTCAGCCCCGAGTGGTTCGGCCGGGAGGGAGAGTTCAAGAAGCTCGACGGTACATGCCTCGAGAAGAACACCGGAGAGTAAGTCATCGGAGGTAGTATCACGCGTCACCGTACTGACGGAAGCTACGTTTCCACAGCTATACTTACGAAGTCTGCCTATTCGGAGAGGCAAAGCAGAAACCCAATAACGGTGGCGCGGCATTTAGTCTCGGGTGAGTCTTCGGTGTTCGTGGGTCTGCATAGCTGTCCGCTGAACCGTGATAACCTAGTCGCTTCGGCCACTGGAATAACGAGAATGGTATACCAGTCGGCTCCCCTGAATACTACAGCAAGATGTTTTATACAAACGGCGCCAAGTGCTGGAACGGCCCTCAGCGGAATGTGGTGGTAAGTAACCACAGCGAACATACTCATGAAATGTTGGCTAAATATCGTGGCGGTGCTCTTCTTAGCTGGTCTGGACGTGCGGTACAGAAAACGCGCTGCTCAGTGTGCAGGAGCTGGAGAAGTGCGAGTATCAGTTTACGGGAACTTCTCCGGCATTGTGTTTACCTTTGGGTGCTGGTGCAAGTAGTCGGGATGAGCTGTAGAGTCTGTAGTCCGTAGAGTCAATGCTCTTGAGTTTATTGCATATGTTTTTCACATACATTGATGTACACACACCCGTGGTTGTCCAGCAAACCTAACCCCATCCTAAGGTTCCACTATTAGGGTCAGAGGTTTTGCTCAATTTTCCGGTCTCAACATGCAAGTCTTTCAGTGCTGTCATGTTGAATTGTGGTCATGGTAGCAATTCTGTGAACAGATACATCAATTGCTGCATCAGTGCATGTGGTGATCTTGACAAAAATCTGATGTAAACTAATTACAGTTGTTATGACCTGTTTGTACAGAACAAACAAGTTGAAGTCTATCCTCAATCATTTGCTGGCCTTCCTTCTCTCTTCCTCCTTCTTCTTTCAACTTTACTCTCTCTCTTTCAGTGCAGTTTCAGCATTGGTGGCTCAACATTCTACAGAGCAACTCAATCAACACCTTCTGTGAGTATATCATTATAGTGTTCTTATGTATGCTTACTATATGCATATATTGTATGCTACAGTGTTGATGTAAGTACCTCTTGTTGTAGCTGTGTATACAAAGTTGATTGTCACTTCAACTTCTGCAGACCCACTGATAACATTTAACCACCACTATTTTGATAACTTCAGAATGACTTCATTGAAAGTAAGCATATACTTTGAAGTTGATTTGCAATTCTAATCGACTACCTATTTACAGCCGTTAGGTTCTGTCCTTGACATACCAATGTGGACACCGATGGTGGCTTTAGATTCTGATGATGAACTGGACCGTGTCCCTTCTGCTACCATGACCAAAAAGTGGTTCATCAGTCCTGAAGACACTACAGAGTCTTCTTTCACTGTTAAAACTCCTCTATCACCAAGTTACACTGCCAACCCTTTGCAACACAACAACAAAATCACTTTGCCTCAAGGTACTGTTCATGGTTGCTTCTTATATCAACAACATATTGACTAGGCTCAATCTTCTTAAAAGCCATGCCAGCAGGCACACCTGTCCTTTATGATACCCAGAGTCCTGTATGTGCACAACAACTTCAGACTACAGCTTTCCCACTCAATACCACCAGCAACCTAAAAACACTGCCCAGACCCATCAGAACAGTCTTGCAGAAGTCATGTCCCAGTCATTTCAACAGAACAGCCAGACTGCAGGAATATTGAAGCCTGCCAAGGCAAAGAGGCCACATACACCAGCACCCTCGCTCAAGATAATTACCAGCACACACACCTCCAAGGCTCCCAGTCCACTCTCAAGTGCTTTGCAAACCGGTAGTGGCCGCCATCAGCGTAAACTGAGACAGTTGCACTCGCGCGATCAGGACTGGACCGTCCGGTCAGACAAAGTCCTCGACCGCGGGCTCGACACGCACGTGCTCCCTTTCCAAATCGACCCGCACGTCTCGATAGATGCGCCAATCTTGTCGCACAACCAGGAAATCGTCTTGCTTATGCAGGCTGCGAGGTGGCAAGCGGACAGCGCCGCGAATGCCAAGGGGAAAGGAAAAGAGCGCAGGGAGGCGTGGAAGGGATACATGACACCGAGGTATAGCGAGGCCGGTATGTTCAAGCACCACCTTGACAATCTGTTTGGGCCTGGCGATATGCTGCGTGGATTCGGGAAGGAGCCGTCGGTAAGTTCTTGTTTCGCAGACTTTCACGGAGAGGTTCGCACGTCCCTCCAACTACGGTTTCGTCGAGCACGAAGAGAGCGATTGGGCCTCGACACGGTCGTTTCATTGTTTATGTTGATGCTGATGTGGCACTCACAGAAGCGGCAGTCCTCTGAAGACAAAGACGATTGGGAGATGGAGGTAGACGACTCCCAGCAAGGCGATTCGACGGACGGCGAGGCGGCCAAGATGGAGGTGATCCGGCGGCGACGTCAGATTGGGTGACGCGGGATATGACACGAACATCCTACTGCACTGCAGAACTGATTTTTAACACCTGAGCTCGGCGCGATTCGTACTTACCGTTACCCATACTTGTTTTAATGATTTCTAGAGGTTTCTATACTGTGTCAATTGCTATGTTCCAGCGGGATAGGTGAAAACGACCACCACACGTTAATAACAGAAGGATGTCGTGACAATGACATGCAATCGGAAAGGTAATGACTTTGATACTAATAAAAAGCAGAATATACAGTACATTCATATAGTAACGGCAGCGCCCTTCTACCTCAGCCTCAGCGCCAGCACCAGTCCCCAATCGAACAGGCAGCGGAGATAAAAAGGTCACGAAGACAAATTTAATGATACAATGTCTCAAGCAGCGCGTACAGACGAGACCGACCGTGGATGAAGACGTGGAAGAAAACTTGTGCAGAGGTATCGATGACGATGTAGTAGGTTTGACTGACTCTAGTGGCGATGATTGCATCTATTAGGTTCGTGGCCTGTGTAGTGGGTGGATGTTTGCGGGTCGGCGTAGTGAGGGAGGTGAAGGAGTACAGACAGGTCCTGCTGCCTATGAGCTCATCATACGGTAGTCTCGAGCTTGGGTCTCTCCTGGCGTGTAAGACCCGGCCTCGCGACTGTCGTCGTCCCTATCTCCATCGTCTGTCAGGATAGAGTCTGTATCGCTCGCACTTCGTAGACTCATCGTCTCTGACGAAGCAGACGAGTGTGCCGGTCGGATGGTTGGCTCGTCGTCGGTTGAGCCGTCGAAGTCCGTACTTGTCTCGCTAGCCGCGTCTGCTTCCGATGCGGTCGAATAGGTGCTTGAGAACGAACTCGACGACCGACGATAAGCCTGGCGCGGGTTGACTTGCGGAGTTCGGTTTGGCTGTGTATCCACCGTAGAATGCGGAGGAATATATTCTCGGCGAGTGTCTGCAGAGCCCATGAGCTTCGACGGACCGGCGGGAGAAAGCTGAGTGGGGACGATAGGAGAGGGCGATGACGAATGTGAATTAGGTGAAAAATGAATGAGCTGCTCGGCGTAGCGTTGCATTTCACTAGTAGATATCATGAGAGAAAAGTTGTTGAGCAATAAGAATTGAAGCTCCAGCTGATTCAATTCGTCTTGCGGTAAACCTCCGACCTATATGCGAGGCACGTGATCAGAACTGTGGCGGATGTAAGAGTCACAGAAAATGTACCTTGGCATAACGAGAGTTTGTGTAGAACACATCACTGAAGAATTTGCTCGCCACGGTGACTCCAGCAATGACCAAACGATGAATGTTGAATGAGTCGATGATGAATGGTCGACCGCACGCCTCCTTCGCCAGCCTTGACATGCGGTCAAAGTACACTAGGAGCGACAGGAAGACCTCATTGCTGGCTGGGCAGTAGCGCAATATGCGCAGCAGGTATGCCTCCAACGAGATTGTCGGGATATTTCGCGCGTGAAAAGTGAGCGCCATCTGGCTCTTGAGGGCGGTTTTAGACGCTGTGGTAAGCGTGTGCCATATAGGAGGACGATTAGCATCACTGGTCGGTGAGCCAGGCATGCTCAGCGGGTTTGCTTGGTATGGCGACGACGGATGCATGTCGCGGCCTACTATGTTGTCGTTTGTGGTAGCGATTTGAGCAAGGAGAGATGCAAGCAGGCGCAGGAGGTCCTGAGAGTCGTAAGTATGGATATCGATCTCGCTCACTTCCGACTGTGATCGCTGCAGGGATATGTTGTCCTGCAACGGTGTTGTCTGCGTGTAGGGCACGCTCCCACCCAACAAGCCGTCTGCATTATGACGAGAGGAGGGTGGCAGTGGTTGATGGGAATGGGAGAGCTGAGGCCCGGACCGCTGTGGATGCGAGGGCTCTTCCTGGGTGGAAGAGCAAGCCTGATCCGGCGCCGACACGGTGACTGAAGTCGAGACCGGAGGTGGGATGGAGCTCGAGTACGAAGGCGTCCTGCGCGATGGTGTTCGCGGAGGGCGGATAGAGGATGACGATGCGGATGGCTGAGGGTATGTGATGACTGTGTGTTGCTGTATCGGCGGTGCCAGAGCTAGCATAATGGTGCTTCACGGCCGTCGAGGGAGGTTGAGGGAAACGAGACAAGAGTGCAGCTGGGACGGGAATGGGGAGGGATGGAGGTGGAATCGTGACAGACGAAAAACGGTAAACGCGGGGGCGCGCCTCGAGCACGTGTCAAGGCGCTTACATCACTTCATCAAGCTTTCAAGTTCCATTTGCAACTTGAAGTTCAACTTGTGTGTGGACCACTTACTACAGTACCTCAGGTCAGGTCGACATACGGCCGACATGGATGTCTTAATATGACAAAGGCTTGGCCAGTCAGTAACTTCAAATCCTCGTGTGTTGCTGTGCACATTGACATGAGGTCGCACTCCCAGATCATAGATAGGCACGCTCAGCTTTGCTAGTCAGAACGACATGTGTACGCGAATCTCTGGCGCATCTCAATCGCGTACATTTCTCTTGCTAGGATGGAGACTGCGAGCTGGATTTCTAAAGAACATAGCCACCCGGGTCCAGGTAATCTACAGGCAATATCGAGCCTATATTTGCCAGAAGCTAGTCATCCAACCGAGGCTTATTACCCTTGTCAGGGCCAAGGTCACAAGACGGAATGTATCGCATCAGGGATGTTGAGATGCGGTCGTTTGCATAACTTTGTGAAACACTTATCTATCCCGCAATCACAGGGGCGTTTGATGCTCTCTGGCGAGGCAGTTCAATTGCGGAGGGATAGGTGCACCCAATCTGAATCCCTTTGATGGGGCTGTGATTGGAGGACGCACAAGTGTTTCACGAAATCATGCACTGACTGTGTGTTCAGAGTATAAAGCCTCCGCCCCACAGACGGTAGCCTCACACAAAACCATTTGCACCACCAGAGCCCCGCCCATCATCCACCGCCCATTGATCATGTCTTCCCTCGACGCTACACCCTCCGTCAGCACAGAAGCTCGCAGAACCGGGTCGTGCCTGTGCGGGCAAATCTCGTACGAGATCACAGGCCCACCGTTGTTTTCCACACTATGCCACTGCCTCAACTGCAAGAAAACTAGCGGCACAGGGTTCACATGGAACGCGCAGTTCAAGAGTAACGTAAGCCTTTGCGTATCTCCTTCGTCCACATTTCCCCTCTACGGTCCACTCACGACCCTTTCCTTCCAGCAAATACGCTTTGTTAAAGGCGAAGCACTCTTGAAGACGTATGAAGACAGTGCGACATTGCGCGGAACGACCGTGCAGCGCAAGTTCTGCTCGAACTGCGGGTGTTCGTTGATCATCACGTCGAGCCAACGCCCTGAACTGGCTGCGGTTCCTACAGGAGGAGTTGATGACGATGTATCTGAAATGTGGGCGCCCAAGGTGGAGGTGTTCTGTAGAAGCAGGCCGAAGTGGCTACCGGACTTGGGGAACAGATGTATGGAGACACTGTAAGAGGCAGATAGCTTGTGAGCTTTTCTTGCTGATCGAGCATAATATACACATGTCGAATCTTTACGAGCCGTATGTCTGTGAGACGATTTGTCACTGAACTGTTAGTGTGTCAATCTTCGGTGTGCGAAATTAAGTCAATCAGAACATTATCTTGAAATGCTGACGCCACAACAGCAGGTTCCAGAATGCATCAGTCGTGGCGGATTGCTATGCATAGGTGGTCCTTTGATTTCATCACGATTGTGAGGCTTATGGTATTAAATCTCGCTGTACTGAAGGAAGCGGGTTATTCAGCGCTCGTTCCCTTGACCTTCCGAATGCACGAGAACCATGCAAAGCTACACGCCAAGGGTCTATTGTTAACCTCAGCACCCCTTCCCTGTCGTCGAGGGTCTGCAAGAGAAAAGCAGTAAGGCGACCGCCGGGCGGGAGCTTTGAGATGGAGTATCCACAACGCGTTCGAGCCAGCGCACCTCTACGCCACCGCGAACGGACCAGTGCACAAATTTCGAGTGTTTGCAATTATCTCGATGTTTATTGCTTTCATTGGCTGCCTGGCGTCTGTGCAGCCTCTAGGTGAGCCATTTTGGACATATGTCTCGCGGTCGTGGTGTGGCTTGCTTTTCCCTTGCTGACACTCATTCTCAACAGGAGTACCTGCGCCGCGTATGACCAGGACAAGTGGGACTACGGTGCTACGAATGCTATTTCTATCCGACGAAGACATAACGCGCAGGTGCCGGGCGCGACCAGCGAATATTCAATCCTAAATCGAACGTTCAGGCTTGAATTCCAGTTGCAAATCGTAAGACAAAGTCCGTACACGCTTTGAATGAGTTCAAGTTCCTGAATGCTAGGTTCCGCCGGTCATAATGCAGTCGAATATTTCGCATCGACCCCAAGATACCCACATGAACTTCATTACTGTAGATCAAACCCCAAGAAAGAGATAGGTCGCAATCACCCCCAAGTTACAAGCGCTTCTGCTTATCGTCTGTCTGCATATATAAAGCTTACGCCCCACAGACAGTAGCCTTACACCAAACCATCTGTACCAGGCCATATTCACCTAGACAAAACTGTTTACCATGTCTTCCGCCGACGTTATGCTGCATGTGAGCACAGAAGCTCACCGAACCGGCTCATGTCTGTGCGGGCAAATCTCGTGCGAGATCACAGGCGAACCTCTGTTCAGCACACTATGCCACTGTCTCAATTGCAAAAAAAGCAGTGGCACAGGGTTCACATGGAACGGACAGTTCAAGAGTAACGTAAGCTTCTACACGCTTCATTCGGCCACATCTTCCCCGTACGGTTCACTCAGGACCCTTTCTTTCCAGCAAATACGGTTCGTCAAAGGCGAATCACTCTTGCAGACGTATGAAGACAGTGCGACTGTCCGCGGAACGACCCTGCAGCGCAAGTTCTGCTCGAACTGCGGGTCTTCGTTGATAATCACGTCGACCCAACGCGCAGATTTGGCTGCGGTCCCAGTGGGAGTGGTCGACGGCGATATCTCTGACATTTGGGCGCCCAAGGTAGAGGTGTTCTGCAAGGACAGGTCGAAGTGGTTACCGGACCTGGGGTGCAGGCGCAGCGAGACCATGCCAGAGCAATTCGCAGATTAGTGCATACGGCCTGCTCATCTGCTGCTGTGGATCGATCCAATAAACAATTGAATAACAGCTCTTTCAAACATCCTTGCCGCGCGGCTACAGTCATCGAGTCACTCCTCGCTCCCGAGGTGAGTGCGCGCAGGCGTTGAATGACTACACACTGCAGGAAGATCACTGCCGGTGTTGTGAGCCCGTTGTCAGCAGCCCTGTCAAGAGACGCCTCTCAAAGGCTGATAACTAGGGTTGAAGATATCTCTCGTATGTAGCCCGGACCGCAGTCACTATTGAACGACATATGACTCAAACACCATTTGCACTCAACACACCTACACCTAGTCCTCAGCCACCGTCGACTCATCTGGTAGGGCAGATACTGCAGACTCTCCGAGTCGCCGAACAGGCTCGTGTTTGTGCGGGCAAATCTCATACGAGATCACGGGCGAACCTCTGTTCAGCGCACTGTGCCACTGCGTGAACTGCAAGAAATGGAGTGGCACAAGCTTCGTGTGGTACGCATTCGTCAAGAGCGACGTAAGTCTCAGCCGCACCGGTCGTTCTCCGCCTGGATATAACTCACACCGCCCCCTTTCAGCATATACGTGTCGCCAAAGGTGAAAATCTGTTAAAGACGTACAAAGACAGCGCGACTATCCGTGGAAACACTGTGCACCGTCAGTTCTGCTCGAACTGTGGTTGTTCGTTGATGGTCACGTTTCCCAAAAGCCCGGAGATGCTTGGGGTTCCTCTGGGAGGTCTCGATGAGGATGTGTCCAAGATCTGGAAGCCAACGGAGGAGGTCTTTTGCAAGGGTAGGTTGAAGTGGTTACCGGACATGGGGTGCAGGTGCAGCGAGACCGTGCCGGAGCTGGATCTGTGAAACACCTCGCCTACTGGCTTGTCCGAGTCCAAGGCAGACACGAACTTGAGTCGAGTCATGACAGTGTAGCCATGTCCTCATACGACTTCATAGGCGAGCCGTCGCTGTTCAGCTCACTATGCCACTGCGTCAACTGCAAAGCATGGAGTGGTACCGTGTTCGCGGGAACATATGCTTTTCTCACGACGTGAGCTTCAGCCTCACTTATTTGTTGTCCGTGAACTTGGGAATCTACTCACTTTGACGATTTCGTGTACTAGACACGCGTTATCAACGATAAATTCCTTTCGAGGATATGCGCAAACAATGCATTTTTGCGCGAAAAACACCGTGTATCGCTAGTTCTGCTCGAACTAAGGGTGTTCAACGGTGACCATGTTGCCCAAACGACTTGTGTTCTGATTGGAGGGATCGATGACGATGTGTCTTGAAGCCACAGATGGAGAAGTCGATTTGGTCGCAAAACATGGGCTGCAGTCGCCCTAAGACGCAAGTGGTAAACACCGTACAATGCTTTTGTATAACGTCAAACGGACAAAACGAGATGAAACAAATACTACAGTCAGAACATACCCCGAATCAAAAAGTACCACTGAAAGTGGTGAGAGTAACAGCAGGCTGTTGATCAACAGCACGTACTTCCTAATTTCCGCATACACAGAGGGCTAAACATTACACTGTCATGGCCGTTTATATCATCTCGGAGTCTTCTTCCATCAGTATCTTGAACTTCCATCCAGGCAGATCGTCGTCTGGCTCATCATCAGCCCAAGCAATATCCTCGTCGTCCTCCGCGTTCCACTTCCAGTAGTCCCCGTTCTTCTCTTCTACTTCGACAGTTGCGATATCCACTTCCTCTTCTTCCGCTTTCTGCTTACGAAGCGCCAGCTCGCTTTCGTCCTCCTGAGGTACCAGATAATATGTGAGACAACAGCGTATAGAGGCATTCAATCGTAACGTACGATATCGAATTCGTCTTCGCGTTCTTCGTACTCAACGTTTTCGTCCACCTCTTCAAACCCGCCTGCGAACGCTCCCCAGCGCTCTGGAATGGGACAATGCCAGATGAGAATATTGCCTTGATTCGTTGTGGAGGCTATCGCTGATTTAGAAGGATGCCACTAGACAGGAGAGTCAACATCTGGTTTTGCTTGCTTTGCTAGACCGGGGATGCATAATCTTACATGAACGTGGATCAACGGCTCGCGTCCACCATCTAGCGCACTAGCAAATTGACCCTCATTGCCAATGTCCCAGATATATATTTTGTGTGCAGCATTGTCTGCTGCTCCTGTAAACGCCACCGACTATCGTTAAGCCACATAGAGTGCTCAGTTGATAGAGCTCACCTCCAGCAAGCCATTCGCCGTCCGGGCTATATGACATGGCATGCCATGCAACCTTATTTATAGGGTCACTGAAACGGTAGGTCGGCTCGAGCTCTTGCTCGATATACGCTCCGTCTGCGGAGGGAGGTGCATACAATGGAAGGTTGAGCTGTCGAAGAGTTCGATCAGAAGAGTTCGTCACAACCCGTCTGTGTGGTCTGAGTTAGCAACAATGATAGCTACTGGCGTTGGGTACGCACCGCCCATTCTTCGCGAACTCGAGTCCTTTTATGACTCCTGCCCCCGATATTTTGTGACGTGCTATCATCTACCCGTGATATGAGCTAGAGCAAGAGGGCAAAAGCGCATATAACCTACCGTCTTTGTTCGTGTGTTGAATACTAGTATGTGGGCAGAAGAGGTGCCGAGGAAAACGTGCTTCCCTGATGGATCGAAACGCGCGACTGTCATAGCCGGCCTACTGCTTGTTCAAAACCATCGTGTGGCGCAGAAATGACTGCACTTACCTCGCCTTGTTTATCTGTGTCTCCTCTTCAGCTTCGTCCTCCACCTCACATAGCTCTACCCTTGTCCGGTGTTGCTTCCTTAGATCTACGATGTACGCGTCTCCGGCACCCAATAGAACGAGTAGGATCTGACTGCATCGCAACATGAGTTAGCGCAGACGAACCAACACAGTACACGCAAGGACGATGAACCTGTTACGTGGATGGAATGCAGCAGAGGCCACTGGCGCATCGAACCTGACCGTGACCTTCCTCTTCGGTGGGTCAGTCTCCGACGCAAGATCCCATACGACAACATTCCAGTCCTTCGACGCTGTCAGGACATATCTGGAGTTTCTCGACCAGCTATGAGGTCAAGCCCAGTAAACCAAGTCAATATGTGTCACTCACAAGCTCAATTTGAAGCAACCACGCACTCGACACTGGTCACGCCCTTCACATGTCCTTCTAGCCACCTTACGGTCGATTTTGTGTTGAGGTCCCAGACACGCGCAGAGCCATCCCCGCGTCCTGCTGCAACGAACCGCCCCGATGGATCAAATTTTGCGAAAGACGCCCCGGAGTGCAACGATGTTTGAACTGCAGTGGGATAAGTGATATTGAATGGGTCTATGGCAGGGAGAGTGACTATCAATGAGTCGCAGACACGTTGATGATAGATAAAGCGTACTAGCAAGTGTTCCATTCATCTTACAGGTGTGGCCCCTTCAGCATAAGTTGCGAACAGGGTGAGGCCGCGGCGAAGCTAAAGTCAGCAGAGGTCGACTCCGCCATGGCTAGGAGCACGTGCGCGTGGGAACAAGTCTTTCATCTGAACGCCACAAAGCTGGTGTGCCTTAAACGGTGTATGGGCGCTTCAAGCTGGCTTCTCTCTAAATCTCATTGTTTGCCTCGGCATGGCGGTTCTTGTCTCATCTCTTCCTGAAGATGCGGATTTGGCTGAATTATTGAGCGAACTATGCATACCTCAAGATTTCAAACGCTATGATGATTTAACCGAGGTGGACGCCGTGGTGCAATTGGAAGAATGGAGACGCAAGGCTTACACTATACTCGCGGAATTCAGGGCCCGTCTTCGGGAAAGGGCAGCATACACCCTCGGTCAGCAAGCAGGCATAGTCAGTGCTGTTGCACCACTGGTTGAAGAACGTAATTGGACGACGGAGAATACCAGAGAATTATCGAAGGGTACGTCTATCATGATGACTTCTACAATATTTTCAAACTGATCATTGAGTGAAAGATATCCTGACTGCGTATAATGATGCATCGCTGCCATTTCTAGAATATATCTTGGTTCAGAAGATCAAACCTGCGTTTCAGCACAACCCTCACCCGGACGTGAACATGTCTACCGGGCGCAAGATGCCGAGGTCTTCGGGAGGCATTGCTGGTTATCAAGACCACTTTGAAAATCAGTCGTGGAAACAAGACCTGGGGACTGTTGACATTCTGCTCTGGTGTGTACGCCATACGGAGGTACGCATTATCTTTACTCCGCTTATCAGAAGGCATAACTCAATCCACCTCATAGGGCCCGATGTTTGAAAGACTGTGGCACCTCATCATACCGCCCATCATGACTCTCCTCGATGACTTTGAAGTAACCTATAAGCTTCGAGGGGTGGAAATCGTATCGGAGATGCTCAAGAAGGTGCCAGCTGAAATCCTTCGGCGGACTGGTATCGACGGACTCTTGTTTACCGTACGCTTTCGATGCCACAAGCTCTAACATCAAGTTTTGCTTACAAACTATCACAGACCCTGACAAAATGCATCGCATTTCTCGATCGACCCGAATCGGCTGCACTTCTTCGAGCTGTGATTCCTACCTGCATTTTTTTGGTACAGCTCACCACGCCCCCAGGGTCCTCCCAGCGATTTGATCAGCTCTGTGCTCTATTAGGCGATGGCATCATCGGAATCGTGTGGTTACATGGAATGCGCGCAGAAGACGTGGTTCGAGCCTCGGTAGATGTTCTTCCTGCTCTATTCAAAGCACTGGGTATTGGCTGCGCTCGCTATCTGAAGGTACATCCGCTGATTAATCCCTATTCTTCGCTCGTGGCTCACATCGTGCCTGCAACCGCCCTGAACTTCTTGATCAATCCAGGCATTGATACCCCAGCTTGTATACCTTCTGATCACGGAGTCAGTAAATACCCCGGTAACAAGCCATTCAATACAGCTCTCATCTGCTCTCGCCCTGCGTGTCGTCATCGTAGAATGCTCTGCCCGTATGCATATTTGGAAAGGGACGATCCTCGACGGAGTTTGTCGATGCTGGGTCGCTCTGGTCGAGTCTGGGTCCAGAAGTGACGGTAAGCAGATGACATGGTCCTTCGGACAAATTTCGTATGCAAAATGGGAGCTAATGCACTTCTTCTCCCTCCTCTCCCTCCCTCCTTTCTGGTAGATTCACTGAAGCTCGAGACTGCCTTGCAAGATGTGTGTGCGAATCTTGTCCAGGCATGCCCATCCATGTCCGAGGTGTGTCTTCCCGTCCAGTATTCAGCCACAAACGTTTTCCAATCCGACTGATGTACGATTATCATCATTCCATCCGCACCAGGGGGAATTTCCCCGACTATTGCGAACAGACGTGAAGATTTTCACGCCGCTCATCTCGCCCACCTGCGGCCGCGCCGGAGATGAGTAGATTTCTACTAGGCACGGAACCCACCAATTGTCTCGCCTCTACCGTTGAGAATCCCCAACGATGCTCCGCGGCATGAGGAGCCCTAGTTTTCTTCAATGGCTTCGTCCCAGAGAGTGTTCAATTCAAGTTGGTAAGACCAGATGAGGAAGGCTCTTCCTCGTCTCTGCGTAAAGAAATCTGTATGTGGCGCGGTTCAAGTGATATCAGTTGGTAGGGGACCAGGTTACAGTATGGACGAGTTCCTACTCTTTCACTGTAGGCCAAGAACGTGTACAACAGATTCTCTTTTTTCCCATATTATGGGTAAGGTAGCCATATTGACTGACAGTAAGAGATCCGACATGCGCGAGAATGCACCTCCCTTGCCCCGCCGAAATTGGAATGTCGGTCCTGCAGAGCATTGCGCTGATACTGCCATTATTGTTGTGGCTTACCTTAGTTGGCGGAATGCTGTCCTTTGACGGCGTCGCTTTCTGGAGCTCAGACAGCGGGTCTTTAGGGCCTGGAATGTGGGCACTGGAGGCGGACCGCACAACAACTTTGAAGATGGCTATTTCGTTCCCCGTCTTCTGGCTTTGGATGCGTACCCAGGTACGCGATTGGTTCTCTGCTATGGAAGCCATTTTTTAAAATATTGAACTCAATATCTAGGTGCGCTCGGAAAAGTAACTATTACGAGCACCCCATGTTCTACTTGCGCAACAGGCGAGTGCGGTTTTATAACAACGCGACGACTATTCTCCCTGTATTTGTGCGCAACTCGACACTGTCGTCCCAGCTGTCACTGCAGCTGGTGTGAGGCAAACAGCGGGAAGGAGCTCGGGGCGGCAAGTGGAGATGGCAGGTCACCCAACTGATATACGAGCAAGGTTCTGGAAAAAAATTAAGGTATCTACTACGCGTGCGAGGATACAACCGGCCTGACGGCTTTATTTGCTACAAACCGTGAGTGTTCTTTCGCTGGTCCTTCAATCGACATCATGTTGACCAGCATCTCATACAGGTCGCTGACTCCCGCAGGATGTACTGTATTCACAGCTCATAGCTACGCTCGTGGCCGATGACACACAGTCCTCTCCTCTATCACAATACATTGTATCAGTATCTCCATGTCAAGGACGGCAAAGTTGAGTACTCGTGGTCGTGCGTCGCTACAATATGTGGTGTCCAAAAAGGACGAGCGAGGATGAGTAAGTATACATAGCACACATGCTATAAGTTGAAGCAAGTGCAGCTCAAGTTCAAAGACAATCACATTTGTACTTCCGACTGAACAGGGAGCAAGTAACATTTGAGTAATTGCTACTTTGGTGGTGCTGCGAGCCTCTAGTGGATGAATGAGACCGCCATCATCACAGTTCCTATTGGTGGAAGACGACTAATGGGGAGGCAAGTGTGGTGCCCCGTTTGGGGTCGAATTGCGGGCTTTCCGAACATCGGGTTGTCTGGATAGCCAAGATTTGAGGGCTTTCCGAACATCGGGTTGTCTGGATAGCCAACTGAATATAACGTGCAACACTGAACAAAGTCGGCTCACAAATCTTTTAGCGCCAACAGGGAAGTTCGCTGTTCTTCCGTCAACCATGGGATCAGTTGGTTGAGGTTCCTATTTCCACTCAGAAAAAAGCTGAGTTGTGATGTGGTGAAAGAAGCCAGGGTTGACTGTAGTTCCTCCTCAGTGACCTTGCGGCCGTTACTATGTGTCAATTTCGGCAGTTGAAGGGACTTCACTGGGACGGTACTCGAAAATCTTCCGCCACGAGCTAGTAGCTCGACGAAGTTTGTCACGGTAGACTCTCCGCTGCGCCGTCTGCAGAAATCAGAATGAATACGGGATGAATATTGCATGCAACATTGATTGTTAAAGGTCGACTCACGACATGTTCAGCGCAGGCACGAGCTGCATCGCTGCGCTCTCGTCAACATCATTGCCAGAAACGGCCATCATAGGGTAAGAATCTGATGGCGCGTCCGAAGAAACGGTGGGAGAAGCGACGGGTGCAGGTACAGCGGGACCAACGGCAGCCAGCAACGCGAGAGTGACGGCGATGTAAGAGCGCATGATGAAGGATGAGGTTGTAGGGCCACAAAGGTATGGGACTTTTGGATTGGTTCAACGGGCGAAGGTATGAACGATGTCAAGTGCGTCGTAGAAAAAGCAAGATGAGCTATAAAATGTGTGAGGATGAGCATTCACAGAGTCGCATAGTGGGTATCATATACGCACCAACCAGTGCTAGCTTGCGAATGAAGGGAGACTCTCCGAAGAGCTGGGGACTCGGAAACAAGTGCGCCAGCAGCGGTATTTATTTGGTGAAGCCTGGAACACCCCTTAACCTCTTAATTTATCTGAGTACATCGTTGTTGCACGACTGGAGGTAACCCTGACACGAGGTGTGCAAGGATATTGCATTCTTGTTAATTATATGTACATAAAACGAGTAAGAGACACTGCACTTCTGCACCCAAGCGGCTGAAGGCCAGAGCGAAAATGCCCATCAGCGCTGCCGCGACGGCGAGTAGCTTTCTTCAAACACGCCGCGAAGGAAACTCTGTACTCCCTAGATGGACAATTCTCGTTATCTTCCTATCCAGAGAACAAAGCAGACCGTGTTCACTCACATGTATAACTCCGACGTGTCGATCTTTGAAGCTGCACATATTGGGGAAAATGATTGGCCTGTTGTGTCCAGATACCTGATGTGATTTATTCCTAACGTGAACGGTGGCTGCATACCTAGCGCCCGTGGGAAGGGTGATCTCGACCACTGCGCCAGTGTACAATGTTTGCAGCGGAATACCAACAACACAATATCCTATATTTTTCTGTTCTCCTGATCCCATCCGACATAGTCGGCGAAAGAGGAAAGTCCCAGCCAAGCGTGAAACTTGTAGTCTCAGCCACCTAGCACAGGATACCTAGGACGGAACTCGAATAGTGAGACACGGTTGCTGCTTGAGCCTTAGGGGACAGATGGGGTAGTAGCAGATACGCGAAGTGGAGACATGTCCTTTCAGATCGTAGAATTAAGTGTCATGGATACCCGCGGGGGGGCAAAGCGATGCGGAACATGAAGAGTGGGGAGCCGTGCGCCGGAACATCAAGCTTAGTGACGGGCGACTCTGTAGTGAATGCCTCGACATTCTGTAGTGCAAGCATGAATCTTGGGGGATCGAGGCTTGCGCTTATATCAGCATGAGTATACTCCACTGTTAGCAGTAAAAGTAACGTACTACTTGATCCTTTGCTCTTTGTATCAGAGCAGCACAGGAGCTCAAGATGAACAGGTTCGCCTCATATTCAAGAGACTGCGTCGTCATTATGGTTTGCTGTTTTGGGCCAGGCGTACGTGGCACCAGTCTGCAGAGTATCAACTACAAGGTTGCGGTCCTGTTCGGGTTCAGTGCGTTTGGTAAGGTAATACAACGCTGTGCATACTCCCCTCAGCGAATAACATCCCACACGCAGCCAAATATTGTGACGTAGGTAGTAGAGTTCAAGCTAGCTGCAAAGAAACAGGTTTTTGCCCGTATATATGGAGCTCGTCTTTGTTGGCACGTCTTCTCATAGCATAATGGAGTCATCCTCTTTGACTGCGTATGTCGCTGTGACGTGCGAGGTCGACGACACGCGAGTCACATTTCGCCGTGTCTGATTGCCAGAAATACACCCTTCAACTCTGTCAGCGTTGCGGGTCATTCCGGTTAGACGAAGGAAAAAAACCTGGCTGGCCCGGCTGCGCGAGTTCCTGTTTGTTCCTTTTTATTTTTCTTTGTTCTGTGGTGCTGCTGCTAGGTACTGCGCAGGTGCGAGCCAAAAGCCAGAAGCAAGCACTGTGGCATATGTACAGCTACACCGTGGCTATCTGGATTTACAGCTAATGGGTTGTCGGACCGGGACAGTGCTCGGAGCCGGATCAAATGGGCAAGATCTATGTGCCACAGATCCCACGACGCCACACAAAACCACCACATGTACAAGTCCGTCGCTTTGCGAGAGATGACTGTGTTCCTTACTTAGTGCGAGAGTCACTACAATTGTCGAGGTGGTGGCAGGTGCTGCTGCTACGAGTTTCACTGGGTCACAAAGGTAGCCGAGAAGAGAGAGCACATCAAACACATTGCGGTGTCGACTTGGGTACTCCACGTCCCAAGGCACAACGACCGAGTTAACGCCCCCTCGCCCCCCCCGCAGTCTAAACTCCCGTGCGAACTGAGAAGTCTGATGTTGGGCTTTGCGGCTGAGGATGACAATGGCTGGTCTACGCTAGAGTGTGTTGTAGACATGCTTTCCGCTAGGCTGTGAGACTGAGAGTGAGAGAGAAGGGGACACAGGGGTGTATGTAGCGACGTGACATGTTTCCGGTGATGTCCAGGGACAGAGCATATACAGCTTTCTTTGTTGATGGAGACGGAAGAGACAGAACACTAAAGTCTAGATCGGTGTTGACCGGCGCGAGGTATTGGTATACAGGATCCGGAGGTGTTACATACTGACATAAGGAGTCACGAGGACAACTTGGACTCGCGGCCAGCTCATAGCGCACGACAACGCTGAAGCTGGCATGCTGCAGCGTTGTGCTGGTGTACTCGGGATCTAGACCGAACGGCCAATACACATTACCGTAACAAGCAACCACCATTCGGCGAGAGGGCTATCACAAGCCGGGACCGGTCCGCATCATTGGATCTCGATACAACTCCGGAGCATTGCCCCGTGCGTCAATGCCAAACCTCCGGTTTCTATTCCACGCCTATAATAATCACTATATCTCCCACCTTTGCCACTCCTCCTCTCCCTCGCCTCCCTACTCAAACACCTACACCTCAACTCTCACACCTCTTCTCGTCATGAGCATCTCCGTCGACGACCTCGTAGCCTCTTTCAACACCAGCCACATTGGCCAGGAACAGATGGACCTTGCTGCACTGCAGGTACGCTGGTTTTTTCTTGTCTAATCTTTTTTAAGGAGCTTCTTTGTCCTGACGACACACCCCCAGGCGCAGCTCGCGCAGGTCCTTTTCCATCAACCTATCGCGACTTCACCAAGCACCAGCGGCTTCCGCCACGGAGCATGCACGCCCACCGCGCGTACGCCTACCCACTCAGCGAGTTGGAACAGGCCCGACTTTGACCGCAGGCGCAGCTCCAGTGTGGCGAGCGTGTCATCCAGTCACGGAGACGAGTCAATGGACGCCATCATGGACGACGACGACCGCATGGTAGAGGACTTGCTCTTCCCCGCCTCTCCGTCGACGAGCAGTGCCACCCCAGCCCAGTTTGCCCACGTACCAGCGCCTGCATCACCTTCTCACTATTCAAGGCACTCTCGTAAATCTTCGCTGTCAACACCCTTCTCACAGATGCATTACGACATGCCGCCATCGAATACCTCGATATTCGCCACGACGGACCCGTTCTATCTCGCTCAGCTTCAGAGCGCGCAGGCGGCCGCGCCGTCGTTCTTCTCGCAGTACAGCAAGACGTCGCAACAGTCTCCCTTCATGAAGGCACACCAGTTCCAGCCAGGACACGGGCACGTCTTTTCGCATCATGCAGAAGCAAGCGCGTTCGTCCGGTGAACGAAAGCGTCTAATTACCCCGGCTTCCGTCTCCTGTCTCCCCCCCCCTCCTCCTCTTGCGTGCACGTCGACTGAACTCTGTTGCAAATACCGGAACCTCCCTTGTTCTCACGATAACTACGATAACCAGAACCTCCGCTCCCATTCATACCGACCTCTCCAAAACCCCGCCCCGCTCGCCTGACAGAGCGCATGACGCTCATGCTTGAAAGCCCATACCCGGGGCGCGGCTGACGCCACCGAAACCATTCATAAAACATGGATCCAACTTTAGGTCCCGCTGGCAATCTCGGTGTCGGTTAGGCTGTCAGTGACGTGGGGGAAGGGACTGGGAGACCTTGGGCGCGAATGGCATTTGGGCCCACACGATGTGCGCTGCGTGTTGTTTCTACGCACTAAGCCCAGAACATCTTGACACCCGCAACCGGGCTTGCTGAGGTGGATCCCGTGGATCCGCCCAGCGCTCACGACGTTTGCACCTGTGCATCAAAAGTCGTTGTGTCTCCGCATCACCCATCCCCACCCATTGCAACTCTCCTCTCCGCATCACCCGGACCCCTACCTCTACCCGCATCTTTCCATTGACGACTGAGTGTCGTTGAAACAATGTACATAGATAGAGAGTGTCACCTGTTGTCATTGAGACATTGTACTGTTCTTTATGTGGTAGGCTGTACCATGTTGTGGACTATTACCCCCTCCACCTGCTCACCGTTTGTAATCTAATTTACCGAGTAGAAAGACTTCACGTTAGATTTGTCTGTATGCATTATAGTATCGTGGGAACTTTTCTGATTGTTCTACTGGCTTTGGGCATGGGCAGCTGCGGTTGTCGAGTCAAAAGTCCCATCCTGGCCTGAAGGATGCGCGTGACTGTTTTGGTACTCTCTGACATCGTGTGAGCGAATGTGTGACCAAAATACTACCGACAGAGTTTGTTGCGATGCGCATGGATCTTCTCACTCGGCCTGTTATTTCCAGTGTCTGTTCCGCTGCACATGTGCTGCGATGCATGTCCAGTCGGGCAGGTGTGACGCCTGATCTAGCTCGATCTAGCTGTCTTTCATAGTTCGCATGTCAATGTGGCGCAGAGCTTCTGGGGGATTGTTACCCGCCATGCATGTCATGACTGGGGGACGTGTGACATATCCAAAGTTAGTGACTGAATGGTGTGAACCTCGCTCCGTAAATTGAGTAAGATACGTACGCAATAAATCCAAGATGAAACCAAGCAAGTGTATAGATTCCAGTCACTCACTCGGGGGAACCGAACAACTTGAAACCGACCTCGGGAACAACAACAGTGACCAGGCCCGTTTAGAACGCCGGGACAGACGTGAGTCGACGTATAGAGTGAAAACGCTGCGACGATCCCACCGTTCTCGTCACCACTGCTCAGTGCCCCATGACGGACTGCAGCGTGTACATTCAATCACGCAGGAGGGGCTAGATGGAAATACCCTGGCTAGCTACGTACTTTTGTATTGTGCCAGCACGGGGAGGGTTGTTCAGAGGTCTCGACCGTCTCTGCCACTCCCCTTCAGTTCGTTTTGTCAACGCGGATCGTTCTGTAACGGTTAGGAAACAGGATCGCGGAGTCCATTTTTTTTTGAAATATGTAATCAGTGCCTCTATGGCAGCGGGAATGCAAGCTACAGTATGTATGTGTCTTCCCGATGAATGGGAACAAGCGGAGGGAAGGTGAAAGAATGAAGAAGCGTTGGTCAGGTGAGTTCAGGTCAGAGCCACTCCCGTAGACTAAATCTCATGGCTCCCTGTTTGCCTCATTTGGTCCCTCAACCTGGTTCATCTTCTGCCATTTGTTGTTCCTGTCACAACTCAACCTCCAGTCCTTTCAACATCTTCCAGATCAGTGACAAACACTGCTATGTAGCAGCTATTTTTGTGATCTTTTTGCACACAGGATACTAGCTGCCTGCATGACCTCGTAACTAGACAGCATATAGAAGAAATGATCTGTACTTCAGTCTTGAAAATGTACACACCCTTGTGAAGGACTATAATCCTGATTTTGAAACCACCCAACCCTCTCATGAGCATGCTTTCAAGGTGCTCACTATGCGCAAGGGTGTTACGAAGAATTGACAGGCAATCTCCAGCTCCCTCCACATTTCACTGACCTTTCACAGGCCAGACTCTCCATTGGCCAGAGATCTCAAGATCTAAACTATGGAACATTTACCCGAGCTTTTTGCGTGTCATAGCATCAACCCAATATGCACAAGTGCCCTTGCCTGTAAATCTCATGATGTAGATCCATTACCAGTGACTTCATTACCATATGCAGAACCCAGCCCGCAATTGTGATGAACACCCAAAGAGGGGGGGGGGCAAAAGTGCACTGCTTTGCACAACCAACTTGAACTGCATTTCTCACAACAACAAACAAAGAACTCTGTATGCTGAAACCACCCAGAGTCTTGCCTGATTCTGTCGGTTTGTCACAGCCAATTGACACCAATGATTTAGTCACTCTGGCAACCAAGGCTGTATCATCTGATAGGCCAGTTGGGTGGAATCCTGGGTGTTTCAGCAGATGAAAACAAATCTGAAACTGCATTTTTATTTTGCAATGCAGTGTGAAAACACAACCAAGTTTGGGGAGCTACAATTGTTTGCATCATTTTGCAAAACATACACTTTTTTTCTCACTGTGTTATCTGCGCTACCAGAAATATCACCTGTAGCAATATGTGGGTGTTGTCCACTCATGCATGGTTTCTCTAGGCTCTGAGTACCTAGCATGACAAGGATAGCTCAGTCAAGAGAATATGTAAAAAGGGTGGAAGGTTGTAAATGTACAGAAGTGAATCTAGTACTCCTAATTACTCCCTAACAGTTGCACAGTAGCTATGGGTAGGCCCAAATCAGAAGAAAGGCTTTTCTCTGAGAGACCTGAAACTTCCACAAAAGCGCAAATTTGAAGAGATCCTAGGATGCAGAGCTCACAATTCTGCACATCAATCTAACACATCTTTGAAACACCTTCAAACTACTATACATAAGACAGGAGTTCTAGCACTTGCCTTCAGAGCCACAGCAACTGGTGTCCCTCAGAATATCTGGATACAGGACTTTGGACGGTAGGAATGGCACTATTTGAGCTGTCAGTCATGAGGAAATAACAGCCATACTTCTATTTTCAAGGTTTCTGCAAGTCATATATACATCAAGTCAACAAAGACAGGTACCCTTGTCTTAGAATCCCCTATTGTGGACCCTGTTACCTGGGACTTTGTTGGCATGGTTTGCAGAACACAGCCTGAAGCTGTGAAAAAGATACCTACCCAAACAGAAGGGTAAGTACACTGCTTCAAAGTGCAGTTTCACAATTGTCTTTATACACCCTGAAACACCTATATTTCTGCAATCTGCATGTTAGATTGTTTCAGTTGCCACTAATGATTCTGTTGTATTCTGAGGTTTTCTGCTTGTTTCCTTTGCTTGCCTTTTGCCATTGTGCTCAAATTATCTGTTTCAGATGGTTTCTTTTTATCTCATCCTGTCTGTCAGAATGTATGTAGCTATCAAACAACAGTATTATCAACTCTTTCAGCCTCCTTTCTGTACATGTTACCAAACCCTGCCTTCATTTCCCACAGGTCCAATCAAAATAAAATGGGGCAACTGGCTCTACAGCCCAATGGAGCAAAACTCTGGGCAATGTGCAACTGCAAATTATTTTGCAAAGCAGCAGAGCCATTTTATGAGACACCAATCAAGTTTGAGGGGGTAATATCATAGACATCTATAACAACTATCATTCCTGATATGAATCCATCTGATACAAAGCCCCATGCTAATGAAACTTTACAGTGCTACTCATGGACCTTGCCCCTATTGGAAAATTTTCCATTCTTTGTTTCAGTTGTTTGCACACAACTTGCTGTGTTCAGCTATGTTCCTTCTGCTAACAACCGTAACCTGCAACGATGTGTGGCTGTTTCCAACTCAAACATGGTTACTCTCTGATTGCTTGGCACAAGTTGAAGTTTGCACAGCAAAAATTGACTCTTCACAACTGTACACAGCACATGCTGTGGTTTGCTACTGCCTCTTGCTGGGTTTGAGTTGTGAATGGACCTGGATCAATGAGGCCACTGACAATGACATCTTGCATGTTGGTCACATTGTCACGGTGTCTGGCATAGCAAACATTGCCAAGGACAACAAAAGAATTGTGCATGTTTCACAAAATGATGCAAACAACTGTGTATGATTGCATCATTTGTTTCATCATGCAGACACAGCCTTGTTGCTATTCTGCTGTAGCATATCTATACCTCTCCCCCCTCCCCCCTCAATAGTTCTCTACTCCTCCATTGTGCTCTCTTTCTCACACCTGAAGTGAGTTTCCCCCCCGTTGCTCTTGTGTTATGCTGTATGCTCATATGCTGTTGCACCTAGTTCACTTGCCTCTGTGTGTACTAGGTACATTCCATGTTATCATTGTGCTCTCTTTATTGCACTTGGATTAACTTGTCTCTCTGGGTACTAGGTCCTTGCATTTTGCAGTGGGATCACAACACCACATTCAACCCCACCAAAGTGACAACATCCTCTTGGGTTGTCATTACTTTCAACCATCCTCAATACCTCAGCACATCTCCCTTGCTCCAAGTCTTTTCCATCTCTTCAGCACTGCTTGGTCAGTTCATCATTCTTCACATTGCACTTGCCTTGAGCTAGTGTACTAAAGCTGCTTTTACAGCTAGCCATCTTTCAAACCCTCTTATCATCCTTCAACATCACCCTATATCAGCTGCTATGCGGCTCTCAACCTCTCTTGTTTTGTTTGCCACCATCATCACTGGTACATTCTATAGTACAGTGACTGTGTCTGCCATCCCATATGGCAGTATAACATCCTCCTCTCTGTCTTCCCCCAGCTTGGAGAAAGTCGACCACTTGGAGAGACAGGGCACCACAGACGCAGGCAACTTCCTCAGTCCGCATGCAGCCGACCTTGCAAAACGTGTCGACACTTTTGGGTTGACATGGCGGTTGCCATTCAAAAAGAGGCCAAGCGTGTGGGAGTCATATACATACATAAATCGGTTAGGGAAAGAGGCATATGATAATCTCTGGCGTGAGGTTTATCCTAAAATCAAAAATGGAGAAAAATACAAGAATATGCCAACAATTCCACAAAAGCACATGTACCAGGTGATTAAAATGATTGAAAAACATTACAAGCCAGGGGATTTTGGCACTTCTCACTGGATGACAGACTTTTTGCAAGGAAAACCTATCCAGCTCCCCTCGTATCGCTCGTGATGGGATGTTCAACAGACTTTGGTGCTAAGAGAGTTGTGTAAGCACTAGTGGTAGCAGGGCTGGCATGCTTCAAGTACAATTCCTGACCATATCAACCTGTATCTACCGCTTCATTTGTAAAACTTGGCAGAAAGATCAGGTTGTAGATTTGATTGTGTCATCACATACTTCCTTTTTTGAGTTTTGAGTGAACCATTACAATTTATGAAGAATGAAGAATTGTTCCAGTGCATGCAAGTGCTTTGAGCTCTTGCAACATGTGACACTATTGTTCCAATGTGTGGGAACTTCACAGAGAGATGATGAGTCTCTAAGCAGAATTGCAGGGCAATGCATAAAAACATCAGAGAAGTAACACAGAAACACGCTTGGATGAATTATTCCAAAATATAATCAGCCTGCAGTAAATGATACAGATGGGCTATCCTGTAGATAATCCACCACAGCTGTGTGGAATGTATTTAACATGCTTAGGATCAATTTTGAGATGTTCCAGAAGATCACAAATGCAGTCATTTGCTATATATGTCCACACCTTGACAGCCTGGAAGCTAGTGCTATATATCATGTATGTCAATGGCCTCTCAGCATGTGTCACAATATGCATGCTCTTCTTCTATCCTTTTTTATACTAATCTTGTTACTAGTAACAACTTCCATAAGTAACTTGCTGGAAATACCTACTTTGATAAGCAATTTTGCACTAGTAACAACTTTTGTTAGTAACTTGCTGGGAATACTTATATTGATAAGTAATTTTGTTACCAGTGTTCCAGAATTATGCAACTCCATAACAACTCAATGAGTCACACAGTCACAGAGTTTCCGGACCAAGAGTGTAATCTGGCTGAGTAAAAACTACCCTTTTTCTGGGTGCAGAAAGAAAAAGGCAATTTTTACTCAGCCAGATTACACATGCCCTGCAGAGGCTCCGAGGCCTCGGTTTGAATCCTGCCTTGTGCATTTTTTTATTTGACATTTGTTTGAAGTAGGCCAAGTGTTATTGATATACACATTTATGAATGTGATTGATGGCAGTAACAAAATGCATAAGTCTATAACAAATGGGATAAACTGAGGCTCACTCTGAGTCTTGTCATGAGTGGCCTGACTTGCCCTTATTTTTCGCATTTTACCTCTAGTTTTTAGCTTGGAACCAGCTTGAAACCCGGTTGCAACCTAGCTTGCCCTCTCTGCACCAACCACTTGCACGTCTATTAAGTGCCCGTATCACGTGGCTTAGATGCTCTACATGGTCACGTTACTAGCTGCTACGTCACACTGGCACATGACTCAGCTTATGTAAGACCACATGGCTGCAACCACATGGCTCAGCCCATAGCTAGGGTTTGATGTCATAGATACCATTCACATGGACTCCTATTGTTCTTTCGCTATTGTTCTCTTTATGGAAGAATGTTCTCACAGGTGTGGGAATGGAATAAAATAGTTGGTCTCCTTTTAAATAGATTCTCTCGCGAGTAGAGGTCTTGGCAGAGTCCAGACAATAGCTATTGTTCTCCTTTAGGTAGTTCTATTGTTCTTTGTTCCCACAGTCCCTTGCAAAGCCTGCCCTTAACATGGTCTGTGTGCAGGTCCCTGAAGTCTATATAAGATGCTGCATGTACGCTGCTAGCCCCCCATCTCGACCTCTTGGTCTTTACTGGGCTAGGTAAGCAAACCCCTCCGTACTACATAGCTGGTAGACAGAAATACTAACTTGGTCTTTACTGGGCTAAATACTTGCATAAATTTTGATAGCTGGTGAGAGCACTGTGCTTCACGCCTGCCACTACCTCCTCGTCAATATCCACTTTGTGTCCCTGTTTGTCACGTCAAGCCCCGTCTCTGTGTTATTAGGCCGAGATTGTCGTGTAAACCCTGGGTCCCCACTCCCACCGTTTTTGAAAGTTTATTCCTGTTTGACAAGTACGTCTCCGGTCTTTCCATACCATTGAGCAACACTTACGTCATCCGTTTCTTCCCCCTGCGCGTTGTTTAGTGCCTAAAGACATGCACCCCCATTTCTCTAAGACCCTCCCTACCACTGAGCCTCAGCTCAAGAGGTGTCTTCCACCATCTTTCCTCAATGCTCTTGCTGACAAGCGGAAGAGCGGTCAACCTCATTGCTGGTCTGACAAAGACCTGGTCACCGTCACAAAGTACGTGTCCAAGAAACCGCCTGTCAAAGGCATCACCCTCACCGTCCCCTCATACAAGGAAAATCACCAACTCCGCGCCTCTGCATGAGCATACGGAGAATGAGCTGCTGAGGAGCGTGACTGCACCTTAGCTGAGCAACAGACCCACAAGCTCACTCTTGCAGAGCGACTAGCAAAGCTCCCTGCACCAATTTCCGCCCCCGCTGCACCTAAGCCAGTGTTGAACGACTTCAAGAAGTTGTCACCGGTTGATCTTGTAGGCATCTTCAGGCCAAAACTTACCGCCGTCTGCACTTGCTTGCAAGCTCTCACTGGCTTGAAGAACTCCTAAATCGTGCAAACCCCAACCATTGTCGCGCCTTACTCCATCTTGTCAACAAGGTTAATCGTTTCCTCAACCAAGTCAATGATCTTGCACCTGTCACAGCAGACCGCGAGTGGCAGCTCCTGGACTGGGGTTGTAAAGCAATTGGGAAAGTTTCTTTCAAGCAGCTTCGTAAAAACTACGACAAAGTCCTTGCACAATTAAATGTAGTCAATAGTGATAGCTACTTCAAGTGGATCTAGACAAATCCACAGTTTTTGCCCACCACGTCTTGCAATAATTGTATACATTTTTTTGACTCAAACCTAGTCACCGACGACCACTTCTACGGAGGTCTATTCTACGAGTGTGACAATCAACCTTGTCCAAATTGATACACTCAGGCAGACTCCACCGAAGCCGTCAACAGCGGGTACTACTCTGAGCACTACCAGACACCTAACGAAGAAAATTTACGCCTCTTCCCATCACAAGACATGGATCCTAATCAGTAGAGCGCTGCTCCCGCTGCCGCCCCAGCTGCTGCTCCCAACCTGAGCACTCAGGACATCCTCAACATGTCCGGTGTCCTGACACAAAGAATGGTGGACCTCACCAATCAGGTGGCTGCCCTGACAGCAGGTCAGGCACCCGCCGTTCCCGCTGCCACACACACTTCTCGGGAGAGATGCATGGTTGAGAAACCAGTCTCCTTCAAGGGGAAAACATTGCCGGAAGCCAGGCTCTTCCGCCACGCATTCATAGTCTGGGCGCAAAATCAAGGAAAAGTGTTCTTCCAGCAAGACACACAAGGCCAGGTCTGGTTGGACAACAATGGCGCGAGGATCTTTGATCCTCACAAACTCATCACCAGCGCTCTGTTGTTCATGCAAGACTACCACGATAAAGCAAGATGCATCCAATGACAAGGATGCTCAGATTTCTGCACTCAAGGACATGCTGGACATCCAAAAGAAGCAAATGGATGAAATGGCAGCAAAAATCAACGCAGTTTTTTGAAACGGACTTGTGACACAGCCGCAGCTGCAAGTCCCCCCGATACCCTGTCTGTAACAGTAAGGGTTACTACTCACCAGATAAGTTGATAAACTTGGGGAGATAGTGTGAGATAGAGAGTTAGAGTGGTGGTGAGCGAAGTACTGGTGGGTACTGAGTAGTCCTGGTTCAACAGAGTGGATAAGACTGAGGGGATATGCCCTCAGGAGTGCCTCTATATATACATGAAGGGGAGGACCCCAGGTACTACCCTAAGACCCCTAATACCTACATGAGTAAGCAAAGTAATCTACCTTACTAAGCATGCCCTATGCCCTAGTGGTGCCACTTCAATAATCAACCAATAGCAATTGTCCCCATGACCTGACCCCATGACCCAGTCCCAAGGCTAGACTTGTTCTAGCTTGTTCTAAGACAAGGCTAGACTTTTCCAGAAGGTTCTAAGAACTATGACATCATCTAATGGAATGTTCTATACTATGACATCATAGTTCCAGCATGTTCCACAAGGTTCCAGAGAGTTCTATCATGTGATACACAGATAAGGAAAGGAGCGCATCAGCACATCAGAGACAGGAGGTGCATCAGCGCATCAATTGATAGGCACTGGGAATAAGCACCGGAATAAGCGCCTGATAAGCGCTGGATAAGTGCTTGACAAGCGCTTAAATATTCCCAATAATACCATTGCCTGGTAAGGCAAGTCTTGTAGAAACATTGAAAATCTGTGACATTACCCCCCCTTCTTGCTTTGAACTCTGTGCAAAGAGTTTTGAACAAACACCTTGGTCATTGAGTCCACTTTTTCACCATTGTCAAGAGGGTGCCTAAGCAGTTCCGAGTGGCTCTAGCGGCTTCTACCGACGTCCCTGACAGGGTTATCACCTCATTGGCTGATGGTAGTCTAGTCCGTACCCTCCTCGGTTGCATCATTGGATTGTGGATGATCCTTGGTGTGTTGTTTGTAACTTTAAACACAGTAAATCGTAGCTGAGCGAATAGCTCGGGGATGATTGTCGTAGAATTTCTTGATTGCTTCTTGAGCGTGCGTGATGTTTTCTACAGGTTCCCACGTGCCGTCGTTCGGTCCGTAGCCTTTCCAGCGTATGTAATACTGAAGCTTTTTGGCACAACCTGTACGTCTTGACTTGAGAATCTTCTCGACTTTGTATTCTTCTTCTCTGTCGATGATATCTGGCGGAGGCATCTCCAGCTTTTGGCCTTCGAATTCAGGTTCAGTGTACGGTACCAACTTGCTTGCATGGAATACAGGATGTATCCTTGGTGAACGTTCGGGCCATTCCAGTCTGAATGTGACCGGCGAGAGCTTTTCAGCAATCTTGAATGGGCCGTAGTACTTGGCTGACAGCTTATGTCCAGATTTTTGGTAGTCTCTCAGATCTAGCATGACCTGATCGCCTTCGTTGAAGGGGACCTTCTGGACGTGCTTGTCATAGTACCATTTCATGCATTCAGCCGCAAGTTGTAACGCCGCTTTAGCATGCTCTTGAGCTTGCAAGCGGTTCCACATGATGTCATTCATGTCAGACCTTTTCAGGTCCTTAGTGAGCGTTGGACCAGCTCTAGGGTGTCTGCCGTATTCAAGGTAGAAAGGCAAATGCTTAGTTCCCTCGTGTGCTGCATTGTTGTACGCAACCTCAGCCGAGCTGAGCAATCTAGCCCAGTTGTCATGTAGTTGATTGACGTAACAACGCAGGTACTGTTTGAGCATTTGATTGACTCGTTCAGTTTGACCATCAGTCTGCGGATGATATGCAGTGGTCATCGTAGATTCTATCCCTAGCATTTTACACCATTCTTGGAATAAATCTGCTGCGAATTGTGGACCTCGGTCGGAAATGATTTGCAAAGGTAACCCATGAAGGGTCCAGACTTTCTCGTAGAGTAGAGCTGCAAGATCCTTTGCCGAGAACTCATTTACAATAGGGAAGAAGTGCACCCTTTTAGTAAGGCGGTCTACAACTACGCAGGTAGCATTAAAGCCATCAGACTCCGGTAACTGAGTAATCAAGTTGACAGTCATGATATCCCATGGTTTGGCCGAAACCGGATTAGGGATGAGTGGTCCATAAGGCTGTTGCGGACGAGTCTTCATCCGCTGACATGTGTCACAGCCTGTCACGTATTTCTTGACATCAGTGGTTAAACCTGGCCACCAGTAGTTTCTCGAGATCAGTTCGTACATTTTCCATCTGCCAGGATGTCCAGCAGAAGGTAGATCGTGATGCATCTGGATGATTTGGCATCTCAGATCTAATTTCTGATCTTTGGGGATGTAGACTTTTCCACGGCATAGGAGTAATCCATTCTCAAAATTCCATTCCTCTAGTGATTTCTTGAACTCCCTAGGACCAGAGTCAAGTAACTGCTGATAGTCCTTGGTAACTTCGTTGTTCATGAGTGCTTCCTTGACCCGTCTTAGGATTTCATCATCGTTGATAGGTGAGTCATGAGAGTTTTCAATAGTGTCGCGGAGCGACTGCTGCTATGCTTATAACCCTAGAAAGGGAGTGAAAGAGAGAGGAAGGGGGTGGATCTCCAACGACGACAACGAGGTCAAAGTCGATGATGAGCAGGCAAGCAGGCACTGAGGCCGGATACTGGCAGTGCAAATGACGAAGTTAATATCATGTTTATACTAGGTTACATTGAGTAACTCACCTGGCAGTGCAAATGACGAAGAGGTCAAGATGCAGAACCAGGGAGGGTAAGGGGTACTATATATACTGTGTCTGGATGGTCTGTGCACCAGTTCCCTCACTAGGGACTGGAGTAACTGTGGGACTGGAGTAACAATAGAACAATAATGAACCCGGGTAACTGTCAAGAACCGGAGTAACTGTCAAGGACCTGAGTAACTGTCAAGGACCAGGGTACGTAGAACAATAGAGCTAGAACAATACAACAATAGAACAATAGGATAAGAACAATAGAACAATAAGACCTGGGGGAATCCCTGGGGAATCCCCATCAATGGAAGAGGAACAATAGAACAATAGCCTAGGTTGATCTGGAACCGCTCCAGACTGAGTCTAGGGTTTGGGTCTGGACTATTGATAAATAAGGCAGGATGTCACGTGACCCAGGTTAGGGTTAGGTCCGGTAACACTCCTAGCCGGAAAATAAGCGCTCTAGATAGGCGCCTAAGGCTATAAACTTGTGACAATATTGGAAAAATCCGGTCTCTGTTGGACTATCCATGTCATTACCCCCCTCCTAAAATTCATCGCCTCGATGAACTAAGACCAGGGACTCTACCATCTGCCCACTCGAGGTCAGATGCAATGGCTTCTGTGATGTTCTCCAACGGTTTCCAAGGAATGGAGTCGAAGAGTGCTTTGGGTAATCTCTGAGGCGCGTTGGTATGTCTGGCGTGGAACTCTGCAATGCTCTCTTTCGCATTGGTCAGATTTACTGCAGGTTCCCACGTTACATCGCCTTCTCCATAGCCTTTCCATTTGACTAGGTACTGCATTTGCTTCCGATAGATCCGACTGTCTAGGATCTTCTCGACTTCATAGACTTGTTGATCATCTACTATGATCGGTGCTGGTGGTTCTGGTATGAGGCCGTTTACTTCGTTTCCTCGATACGGAGATAGCCGTTCGACGTTGATGTTGTCGTGAATACGATATCCGGATTTGAGTTTGATCCGATATGTATGTTCACCGGTCTTCTGAAGAACTGTGAAGGGACCAAGCTGTCTAGGCCCTAGCTTGTCAGACTGCTGATGTACTTTGACGTTCTTGGAAGACAACCACACGAGGTCCCCTTCCTTGAAGACTGGAGTAGCTCTACGGGTATATCCGGAAGCTTCGACCATCTTTTCCTTAGAGAGACGCGAGGCAGCTTCGGCTTCTGCCCGAACCTGTCTGAGCTTTTCTAGGCGTGCGTCTAGATTTGGCATACGACTTTGACGACCAATAGGAATGGTAAAGTCCGGTAGATACCCGTACATGACTTCAAACGGAGAGTGCTGAGTAGATGAGTTGACCCGGGAGTTGATAGCGAATTCAGCCACTGGGATGTATTCTGCCCAATCATCTTGTCGTTGTCAACAAAGAGTCGTAGAATCTTTTCTACCTCTTGATTGGTTCTTTCCGTTTGACCATTGGCCTGAGGGTGGTAGGCGGTAGTCATGGCGCCAGTGATGCCTAGCCGTTTGTACAACGCTTGCATGACACGAGCTGCAAACTGGGGTCCTCTATCGGATATAAACTGTCGGGGAATGCCGTGGAGCCTGAACACCTCTCTGATGTGAAGGTCGGCTATACCGTCTGCTGTGACCGTAGACTGAGTTGGAATTACATGTGTTTGCTTGCTGTACAAGTCTGTGTACACGGCAATCATGTCAAAACCTTTACTGCGTGGGAGTGGTCCGACTAAGTCTACACCAACCACCTGCCAAGGTCCGTCTGGTACTTCGATAGGCTGTATTGGGGCAACCGGGTGCTGTGCTGATTTGGTCCGCTGACACTTGTCACATCCGAGGACGTATTGTTCTACGAATGATGCCATACGAGGCCACCAATAGTGCCGTGTTACTAGTTCCAGGGTTGCGTGTTTGCCCGGATGTCCTGCTGGTAGTGCATCGTGGCATCGACGTACAATCTCCTTTCGGACTTCTCGATCTTTAGGAATGTACAGCTTTCCTTTGTAGTACACCAGTCCGCTGTCTTCTTCCCACTCTAGTCCACCATCTGTCAACTTCCGGGGTCCGTCCTTCTTTAGCTTGGCTAATCCCTGAACCACCTCTGCTTCTCGAAGGCTGATGTCTCTGATTCGAGCTTCCAATGGGTCTGTTTCTAGAGTACTTGAGGCAGCTATGGTTTGGAAGTATTCGGGTTTCAGCACAACTTGTTCTTTGTTGTCTGATGCATCTAGTACTTCCAAGGTTCTAACTCTGGACAGCGGGTCACCTTGAGTAAGGGTCTTTCCGGGTTTGTGGGTCAACACGAAGTCAAACCGGCTAAGGTATAAGGACCACCGAGCTTGTCGTCTAGACAGGTCCTGAGCGGTACGCCAGTACTGCAGATTCTGATGATCTGTGATAATCTCAAAGGGCGCGGGTAATCCTTCCAGATAGTGACGCCAATCTTCGAGAGCCCTGATGATAGCAAGCATTTCTCGATCATAGATCTCATAGTTCCGTTCTGCTTCGGCCATAGACTGAGACCGGAACGCTACCGGGTGCCATTGTCCATCCTCTAGTTTCTGCAATAGAACTCCTCCGGTTGCAAAGCCAGACGCATCAACTTCAATACGTGTGGGGCGATCGGGTTCCCATGTGACTAGAATTGGTTCCTGAGTGAACGCATCTTTGAGCATTTGAAAGGCGTTCTGCTGTGCTTCTCCCCACTTCCAAGGTTGGTCTTTCTTGGTGAGATCGTGAAGAGGACGAGTATGCCGCGCAAAGTCCTTGATGAAACGTCGGTAGAAGTTGGCAAATCCAATGAAACCGCGTACATCACGGAGGTTCTGTGGTACCGGCCAATTGGTGATAGCTTCTATTTTACCCGAGTCCATACGGATCTTTCCATCACCAATGATTAAACCTAGGTACTCGACCTGTGACTGTTCAAATTCGCATTTTTCGGGGCGAAGATACAAGTCGTTGGCTTCAAGTCGAGATAGTACCTCATGAACAATTTTCCGGTGTTCCGCCATGTCTGAACTGAAGACAAGGATGTCATCTAAGTAGACCGAGACCTTTCCTTCCGCAATGAGATCAGCAAAGATGGAATTCATCATTGCTTGAAACGTGGCCGGAGAATTGGTCATGCCAAACAACATCACCTTAGGCTCAAACAGCCCTCGGTTTGTCACAAATGCACCCTTCCATTCGTCATTTTCCTTGATCCGAATGTTATGATAACCCCATCGTACGTCAAACTTGGTGAAGATTCTGGCTTGACGAAGCCGATTGGTAATATCTGATACCAAGGGAAGTGGGTAGCGGTTTTTGATTGTGATGTCATTTAACCGTCGATAATCCTGAACAAGCCGGAGCTTGCCGTCCTTCTTCTTGACGAAGAATACCGGTGAGGCCATAGGCGATTTGGAGGGAACAATATATCCTTTCGCTAGGTTTTCCTCAATAAACTTGTCTAGCTCCGCTTGTTCATTTGGAGACATGGGGTAGACCTTGGATCTGAACATCTTGGGGTTCTCGGTCAGATCAATCGTATGATCCCAGGGCTGATGCTCGGGGAGACGCTGTGATGCTTCTTCTGAAAAGACTTTCTGGTGTCTGCGGTATTCTTCTGGAACCATCTGTTCGAACGTCCGTTGTTCTTTGGATTGATGGGCTTTAGCCGCAATGTCTGTGGAGTATGTAAAGCTAGCACAGGACCAAAGCTCTTCTTTGTGTCCTGAATGATACCGGCTCTGAGCCAGGCTCGTCTCTGCTTCCGATTGGCTGTGATAGACTGGAAGGGTTCGAAGTCTTCTTCGGCTTCCAGTTCCATTTCTCCGGTAGCCCAATTGATCTTGGGGTTTGCTTTGCGAAGCCAGGTAGACCTAGAATGCAGTCTTCTGGTCCGATGTCTGTGACCAAAAAGGTTGCATTTTCTTTGATAGCCCCAACTTGTAGTTCGAGCTCTGCTCTGTGTGTTATACGTCCTCCTTGATTTAGAGTCCCATCGATGTTATGGAGTGGGATCTGTCTTTCTAAAGGGACCGTACGTACTCGGTGTCGATTGACAAAGTCTTGACTCAGGAATAAAGCGGTGGCTCCTGAGTCAATCATGGCTTTGATGCCTTGTTCTCTAAACACTCCTTTGAGCGTGATAGGAACTCGGAAGTGCATGCTAAGCGGGTCTATTTCTGGTACTATGCACGATGACAAGGTTTCGAAGTAGTTATACATGTCGTTAAATAAAACTGAAGGTTGCGAATCGGGCTGCTGAGCGGGACTGGTATTTACTACAGGCGTGCTAAAAACTGTGTTGTGGGGAAATCATCAATGTCCTCCACTTCTTCTATATAGGTCTTTCTTGAGGGACTCGAGGGTGCGGTTTCACCTGGAGTCCTCTCTAAAAATCCCGTTGGTTGCCCAGCTGCTTGACTTGGTCCGTGAGCGATGACATCTGCTTCATGATGGCATCGTAGTCGAATGGACTTGGTGACGAGGAGCTGGCGACGGAGGCGGCGGGTGGATTAGGCAGGGGCCTCGCGGGCGAGGACGACGAGGGAGCCGGAGTGGATGGATCAAAGAGGGTACTAGCAGCCACCTTCTGTTGCCTGGGTGGGTATCCGAGGAACCGGCTTTGGCAAACTTGCGTCTGATGGTTGCCACCACAGTGTCCGCACAGTTCACGATCGTGTTTTCCGTCCTTCTTTTGGTGATCCTTTGATCCGCATCCGTAACATCTGCCGTTCATGGCCTTCATGAAGTCGGCGCGTGTTTTTCCATTGGGTCCTACTTTGGTAGCATCGATTTCCATGGCATTGGAGTCACGAGGTGCTTGGACGAATGGAGCCGGGGACGAGGTGGAGACCGGTGTGGTTTTGAACAGATTGGGAACCGTTCGACCTTGTTCACGAGCTTTCTCTTGAGCTCGAACACGAAGACGATTGTCAATGTCGGTAGCAACATTGATCAGATCTACGAGAGTGACGTGTGGCCTTGCGGTGTGAACCAGTTCATCCTTGATGGTGGTACTCAGGTGTTCGTAGTACCGATCACGAAGGTCTTGTGTCGAGTAGCCGGTCCTATCCATAATCTCCCTGAATCGCGCCGTGTACTCCGGAACCGTTTTCTTGCCTTGCCATAGCTCCCTGAGCTTGGCTTTAGCATCTACCATTTCATCGACCGGTTCAAATCGTGCTTTAAACGCGGTTCTAAAGTCGTCCCAATCACCGTTGAAGGCTGCCTGATGACTAGCAATCAGGTCCATGTGGGGCGTAGCCCAAACTGCTGCATCTTCTGTCATAAATGACAGGGCTGATGAGATCCAGAGGTGATCCAACCGGGTCTGACCGCCTTGAGCGTTGTACGGAGACAGCTTCTCGTTGAATTGTGCGTACATGGAAAAGGCGGCTAAAAAGCGACGTGCATCGCTGCTAGCATTGCCTTTGAAACTGGCAGGTTTTTCCACAACCCTTTCCCTTGATCGGTTGTTGACCGGTTGCTGATTCTGAATCAGCGCTGTGATGGCTTGTGTCAGCTGTTGCTGACCAAGGAGCAGGGCTTGCAGCAATTGTTCTGCAGAAGGAGGAGACGATGGTTCTTGTACAGGGGCTGGGGTGGGTACCCTGGACGCATGCTGGGAGACGTTGGTGGAATCCATCTGATACTGTTCCTGCGTGAAGGTTCGATCAAAGTCTTCTTCCGGTTCGGGCAAAGGCGGGAGAGATTCAAGAATACGATTTTCTTGCCAGTGATGGATGGGTCGATACTGGTTTGCGTAACGACCAGGATATTCTACTCTATTGTAGCGATTGGGACACGGTTGTACTTCACAAACTTGATGTCCTTCTTCTGAGTCGTAACACTCGTCTCTGAAGGTTTGTTGGTTGAAGGTGTGTGGATAATTTTCGCAGGGAAGATGATCTCTAGACCAAATGCTACTCTCAGGACTTTGGGAAGCCACCCTGTATTCTACCTAGAACGAGATGAAGTACTCGTCCGCCCAAACGTTGTCTAAAGCTTTGAACACCTGTTCGTAATTTCTCCTTAGACCCGTAAAACTAATTTTCCCAATTGCCTTCAATCCCCAATCCAGCAGCTGCCACTCACGGTGAGTGATGACAAAGGCTCGGGTTGGTAGCTCTTCCAGAAGCTTTTCCAACTTCTGTTTCACCTGTTCGAAATGAAGCTTCGTGTCTTTGTGAAGCTGGTGGTATTTGTCGATGGTGGGGAGAATCGACAAGCGTTGGAGTGTGGCGGTGAGCTTTGGGGTGAAGATGCCTCGAAGATCTTCTGGAGTGTGTTTACGGAAGTCGATGAGAGTCGGCTTTGCTGCTATGAGGGCCGCGCTAGGGTTGGTAGTGGGCCGGGCTGTGAAGCGTTCTGCTAATGATGGCTTCTTAGGAAGATCTGCTAGAGCCTGTGCTCGTTCGCGTGCGGTGCGGGCGGCGAACTCTTTGGATTCTGCGCGGAGTTTCTCAAACTCCTCTACTGTGGGGAATCTGTGCGTGAGGGCCGACCCCTTGGGTTTACGACGACCGACGTAGGAGGCAATAGCCTTGAGTTCCTTCTCCGTATATTTGTGACTCTGGCCACGTGCGTGCTCTGCGTCGAGTTGATCAAACACAGCCTGAGGTAAGGCGCGATGGATCTGGACTTCTCGACGTGCTTGGTTCAGATCCTTGTGCAAAGGATCTGGACGAGCGGTGAAACGGGAGTGGGATTCTTTCGGCACTAAGAATCAACCACGGAAAGTGAACGAGTTAGCGATCAAGCACGTCAAGACGGACGGCGATGGCTTACTCTCAAACGTAGGGGGGAATAAACTTTTTAAAACTGGGGGGACAGGAAGGCTTGATCCGAGCTAAGGGCAGTCGTGCCGGTAGCTGTGTGGTATCTTGACCTAATGTCGCGGAGCGACTGCTGCTATGCTATAACCCTAGAAAGGGAGTGAAAGAGAGAGGAAGGGGGTGGATCTCCAACGACGACAACGAGGTCAAAGTCGATGATGAGCAGGCAAGCAGGCACTGAGGCCGGATACTGGCAGTGCAAATGACGAAGTTAATAGCATGTTTATACTAGGTTACATTGAGTAACTCACCTGGCAGTGCAAATGACGAAGAGGTCAAGATGCAGAACCAGGGAGGGTAAGGGGTACTATATATACTGTGTCTGGGTGGTCTGTGCACCAGTTCCCACACTAGGGACTGGAGTAACTGTGGGACTGGAGTAACAATAGAACAATAAGAACCCGGGTAACTGTCAAGACCGAGTAACTGTCAAGGACCTGAGTAACTGTCAAGGACCAGGGTACGTAGAACAATAGACTAGAACAATACAACAATAGAACAATAGATAAAACAATAGAACAATAAGACCTGGGGGAATCCCTGGGGAATCCCCATCAATGGAAGAGGAACAATAGAACAATAGCCTAGGTTGATCTGGAACCGCTCCAGACTGAGTCTAGGGTTTGGGTCTGGACTATTGATAAATAAGGCAGGATGTCACGTGACCCAGGTTAGGGTTAGGTCCGGTAACACTCCTAGCCGGAAAATAAGCGCTCTAGATAGGCGCCTAAGGCTATAAACTTGTGACAATATTGGAAAAATCCGGTCTCTGTTGGACTATCCATGTCAAATAGCAGAGATAGCAAAAAACTCGGGTTTAAGGAGAATTTTGTCCTCATTATCGGAATTTACCCCTTCTTCATGATCTGGCCTCCTGGACAGAGGATCTGCGGTAAGCATGGTCTTTCCGGGTTTGTGCCGGAGCACGAAATTGAATTGTGTGAGGTATAACGCCCATCGCGCTTGTCTCCGAGTCAGCTTCTGGGCATTCCTGAAATATGTCAGGTTCTGGTGATCCAACCATATTTCTACGGTAATCGGATGTCCCTCCAGATGTTGACAATACTCTTCCAGGGCACGGATAATAGCCAACAACTCTTTATTGTATATCTCATAGTTACATTCATGGACGTTGAGTGATTTAGAGTAGAAGGCTACTGGATGCCACAGCTTGTCAGCTGGGTCCAGTTGTGATAATACCGCTCCTGTAGCAAAGTCGCTAGCATCTGTTTCCAGACGGAAAGGGTTCTCGTCATTTGGTATCCTCAGAATGGGTGCTGACGTAAAAGCCTGTTTCAGACTTTGGAAGGCCTGTTCCTGAGCATCTTTCCAGATCCAGGATTGGTCTTTCTTTGTAAGAATAGTGAGCAGTTTCGCATGTTTAGCAAAGTCCTTAATGAAACACCGATAGAAGTTGGCAAAGCCTAAGAAGGCTTGGACTTGCTTAACCTTTTCAGGTCGCGGCCACTCAGTAACTCCGGTGAGTTTGGCTGGATCCATCTTGATGTGTCCGTGAGAAATGATCATGCCTAGGTACTCAATGTGATCTTTTTCAACAAAGCATTTTTCCGGTTTGGCAAATAGATTGTTCTCGAGTAAACGCTTGAGCACTTCCTGTGTGATGCGACGGTTTTCCTTCTTGTCTTCAGTGAAGATGAGGATGTCGTCGAGATACACCATGACATGTTCTTCTAAGATCAAATCACTCAGAATTTCATTCAGAATGACTTGGAACGTTGCAGGTGCATTGCTGAAGCCGAAATACATCACCTTGGCTTCGAAGAGGCCACAGTGTGTGATGAACGCTGTCTTCCATTTGTCACCCTTTCGGATGTGAACGTTTTTGTATCCCCATGTAAGATCAATCTTTAGAAGACCTTAGCCTTGCTTAACAAATTGATTAAGTCGTTGATGCGAGGTATGGGGTACCGGTTTTTCACCGTGATGTCATTCAGTTTTCGGTAATCTTGCACAAGGCGTAACGAGCCATCTTTCTTCTTGACAAAGAACACAGGTGCTGCAATCGGACTCTTTGATTTGCGGATGTAACCTTTTCGGAGTTCCACTTTGATCCATTGATCTAGAGAATTCTTTTCCATTGGAGACAGCGGGTATAGTTTAGCCGCTTTGGGAAGGGAGGCACCTTCCTCAAATTCGATTGCGTGATTGTACGGTTTGCGTAACGGCATGCGTTCTGACTTTTTCTTTGAAAAAATGTCACCAAATTTCCATAGATATTTTGGTACTAATGGTTTCCAATTGACAGATTCCTGTTCGTCAAAGCCGTCTTCAAAGCCCTCATCTTCTTTTCCAGAAAGTTCAGCGATTATTTCTGCTATTTCTTGGTCTTCTGGATTGTCTAAGTTGATCAAGTGGATGTGAGAGTTGTCTGGGTTGACACTTCCTATTCCGTCCAGGTTGTCTGACACCAAACGTCCCTTAGGTAATTCAAGCTCATCGATCTCTTCTTGAGTTACAGTGATGTTTTTACGAGCTCTTGGGGCACAGAGTTCAGGACATCTGGTAAATCTCCACTCGCCATTTGCCCAATCTATCTCCGGATTGTGGCGGCGTAAGAAGGTCATCCCAATAATCATTTGTTTACTACCGAGATCAGTAACAAGCATGTGTTGTCTTGCTCTGTGCGAACCTATTTCTAGGTATGCACGTACTGAGTGAGTAATTTGACCATCTTTATTGGGAGTACTGTCAACGTTGATGACGTTAAATGGTGATGCCAGTTGATTTGTGACCAGATTGTTACTTTCAACCACTGACTTACTGATGAACGTGGTTGTGGCTCCTGAATCTACCAGAGCTTTGACCTGCACTTTCTTTCCGTATACCCAAATTGTAACCGGTAGAAAAAATGAATTCTTAGAATGCGCTACATTTTTGACAGTATCTACATTACAAAGATCGAGGGTATCTGGGCCTAAGCAATCATGTTCGCAGGGAGTCACATGACGCTTTGGAAAAAATCCTTGCCCTTGGTTGGCTTTTTCCCTTTACCCTTGTCAGGGGACGGGTGAGGAGTCAAAGGTTCATCATCTTCCGTTGGAACCTCCTCAATATGAGCTGCCAACTCTAGGTGCGCGGTATTTACGTTTTTCGTCTTAGACGACAAAGCCTTAGGGGTTTCGGCCTTGCTGTCTGTTCCAGAGTCCTCGGCATCTGATGCCCGAATCTTCTTCGGCGCCGAAGACTTGCCATCCTTCTTCACTTCCTTCTTCTTCTCGTCGGGCTTCTTCTTAAGGCCGTTGAGGTTGCACTCATCCGTATTATGTCCTTTCAAATTATGAATGTGGCAGAACTTTTCCGACTTTTCAGTCGAGTTCACCTCCTTGCCTTTGCCCTTGTTCCGCTTCTCATTCTTTTTCTTTTTCTTATCTGCAGCGTCCACCTCCATAGGAGTGGACGTATCCTTTTCTTTTGCAAAGATCTGGCCCTGTGCTTTCTCCAGATAGACCTTCTTGTGAATGTCGAGCAAGAGGTCGAGGAACTGTGGCCAAGTCGTTGGAATTTGATTTTCATCTTTCCCAATCATGACAAGCCGCATGTCCTTCTCGATGACGTGCTTGAGCTTATGAATAAGCAAGTTGTCCTCATATCCAGAAAGCCTGCCAAGCGTACGGAAGCATTCCGCGTACTTGACGAAGTTCTTGTGCGCCAGATCCGTGTTGTTGAACAAGGCATTTAGCTCCTTTCGAGCGCCCTCCTTGTCGTCCCGTTGACTGTATTGTACCTTGAGCTCGTTTTTGAACTCTTCCCACGTTCCGATCGTCTGACCCTTCGTGAGCTTCTTGATCCACGGCTCCATATATTGAGCCGCCGCACCTGAGAGCCGGTTCATCGCAACGGCAATACGTTGCCTGTCAGTAGCAACGTTCTTGTGGACAAGCCACAGAGAGATCTTGTTCAACCACTCGTTGAACTTGACCTTGCCATCGGTACCGTTGAACTCCAGGGGTTCGCCAATCTTGGGCTGGCGCAAGGATCCTCCTTGTCCTTGAGACAGGGGAAGCTGGTTGATCTGATTGACCACGTTAGTGATTGTTGTTTTGACCATGTCAAGATCAGTGTCCATCCGTTGGACTTGTGTGTCCGCGGCGGACTGCGAGTAGAGGTCTTGAGTGACCTTATCAACATATTCCTGGAGGTTATCCTCCAGCAACGACAGCTGATTGTTCCAAATGAGAACCATCTGATTCATCATGTTGTGAACAATGGTAGTAGTTGCTTCACCCTCAACTGTGCGAGTGAAAGCCCTTTGGGCCACGTTGAGGTTATGGAAAATGTGCTGATCAAAGTTCTCGACTGAAGGGTTGTAGACAATTGGCGTGATTTTGCCAAAAGGAACCGAGTGGGTGAGGTTTTCATCAGCAGCGGGGGCAGCGCTGGATCCGGCGTTAGATTTAGTGGCCATTGCTTCTAATTTCTTAGTTAGCAAAGCAAAGGATAAGCAGAATACTATTTCTAGTATAAGAAGAAGAGAAACACCACTTTTCACACATTGAACTCTTGTCAGAGTTGTTTTCACACATTAAATCCTTTTCAGGAAGTTGTCACCGATTAAAATGAGGCTTGTCAGCCAATACATTTTATTCCATTTCCGCATATACAAAGGCGTTCATTTCAAACAGTCCTTCTAGTAACTCTAAGATGTAACCCCATCTCCAGTGTATGTCCACAAAACTAATTCTACCCAAAGTTTTCAAGTCCTTTTTCAACATTCTCCATTCCCTATTCAACATCTTATCCGTATGGTTCTCCTTGAACCACTGTTCAATCATGTAGACGCAACCAATCAGCAGCTGAACATTTTCTCGACGAGTGTTGAGCTGTGCATCCGAAGATTGGCCACCACTTGCAAAAGAGGCGTTCAGCTTGTTGAGCACAGGCTCAAGCCTTTGACAGGCTGCTGTGATCATGGGTTCAAACTCCTGTTGACGAAGCATAAGCTTTGTCTTACGGAAGTGGAGATTGGAGGGAAGAGAAGTGGGAGTGGGAACATGAGTGCAACTATTTCGATCTTTGATTCGCTGAAGAAGAGTGAGCTTTTCAGCTTTCTCCTTCTCCTGCTTCTCAATTCTATTGAAAAGACTTCGCTGAGACATGAGGCTAGAGAGCTGTCTCATACGAGCTTGGTTCTCCTCATGCTCAATGGTGGTGCAAGCTTGCTCTTCGAGATTGATCCTCTTGATGAGAGGTTTGTTATCAGGGTACTAGACACTCTCTCTCCAGGTCCGGTGGTGAATAGGATCTCCGTCACGGTTCCACCCGTGCAGCAAATGGTTGGCAGATCAGTATTACACTGACCCTAAGTCCGGCCAGAACAAGTTACCCGTCTTCGTGCCTAGGCACTCATGGGCTTCTAGTCCTGTTGTCTAGCTCTTATAACAAGCGTCTGACACCAGACTCCACTATTGCCTGTGGGGAGGCACAATTTCATCATGTTGGCATAATGCCAACCCCTGCTCTGATCAGCTCTAGAAGCGTCGGGCGAGAGGGTGATTCAAGTTGTGCATATCAAGGCAAGGCCTAGACGTGACTACCACTTAAAGCCTATGGTCCGGCTACCTCTATTTCTAGAGGATTTGTAGAGGGGCCCACACACAGGCACAAGACCTAGAAGAAAGGGGAAAGAAACCTCCAGCACGTCCAGAGACGTGAGGGAGTAGGGGCAGTCTTATCCAAATGTAACAGTAAGGTTACTACTCACCAGATAAGTTGATAAACTTGGGGAGATAGTGTGAGATAGAGAGTTAGAGTGGTGGTGAGCGAAGTACTGGTGGGTACTGAGTAGTCCTGGTTCAACAGAGTGGATAAGACTGAGGGGATATGCCCTCAGGAGTGCCTCTATATATACGTGAAGGGGAGGACCCCAGGTACTACCCTAAGACCCCTAATACCTACATGAGTAAGCAAAGTAATCTACCTTACTAAGCATGCCCTATGCCCTAGTGGTGCCACTTCAATAATCAACCAATAGCAATTGTCCCCATGACCTGACCCCATGACCCAGTCCCAAGGCTAGACTTGTTCTAGCTTGTTCTAAGACAAGGCTAGACTTTTCCAGAAGGTTCTAAGAACTATGACATCATCTAATGGAATGTTCTATACTATGACATCATAGTTCCAGCATGTTCCACAAGGTTCCAGAGAGTTCTATCATGTGATACACAGATAAGGAAAGGAGCGCATCAGTGCATCAGAGACAGGAGGCGCATCAGCGCATCAATTGATAGGCACTGGGAATAAGCGCCGGAATAAGCGCCTGATAAGCGCTGGATAAGCGCTTGACAAGCGCTTCAATATTCCCAATAATACCGTTGCCTGGTAAGGCAAGTCTTGTAGAAACATTGAAAATCTGTGACACTGTCTTTGTCTCCTTTGATGTCTGCCTCGTATACTATAGCCACTCCGTGCCCGTTGTCTGTTATCTCCTCACGTACTATATCGTTGCTAGATTGGTTATCTTCTCATTTCCATGTACATGTACTAGTCAAAGGTCTCAATAGAAGCATCTGTGTTCCTGCTATGATTGACTCAGGAGCCACGGCTTTGTTCATCAGTCACCAGTTTGTCAAAAAGCATAAGATTATCCAACACCCTCTTGAAAGGATGATCTCACTACACAACATTGACGGAACTAAGAATAAAGCTGGCAGATTAACACACTTTGTTCGCCTTACACTTAAATTTGGAGACCACACAGAAAAGGCAGAGTTTCTCGTCACGGACTTAGGTCCAGAAGACGTCATTCTTGGGCTACCATGGCTCAAGCACGTAAACCCTACCATCAACTGGGAAAAAGGATAAATGACAATTCTGAGCAGCTCGGAAGAATCTCCTGACAAACCTTTCCAGAAGGTTGACGGTAATCGCAAAGAACGTAGACAGTGGGTCAAAGCTGGTATTATCCAAGACATCACTGACAAAGTCTGTTGTATGGCCGGCTTCACCTACTCTACTAAACTTGCTGCCGAAGCAAACAAGGCTAAAGCTCAGCACTCCTTCAAAGACATCGTTCCATCAGAGTATCACAGACATGCTAAAGTCTTCTCTGGAGAAGAGTCTAATCGACTACCCCAGCATCGACCCTGGGACCATTCATTTGATCTCAAACCAGACGCTCCTGAGACCATCAAATTGAAAGTTTATCCTATGCCCCTGAACAAACAAGCCAAGTTTGAGAAGTTCATTCAGGAGAACCTATCAAAGGGTTACATCACGCCTTCTAAGTCTCTGATGGCTTCTCCAGTCTTCTTCATCGAAAAGAAGGACAACAAACTCCAACTTATTCAGGACTACCGTAAGCTCAACGACATCACTGTGAAGAACTGCTACCCTCTACCGCTTGCCACCGACATCATCAACAAGCTCAAGGGTGCAAAAATCTTCACAAAATTTGATGTTTGTTGGGGATATCACAACGTCCGAATCAAAGAAGGAGACAAGTACGAAGCGGCGTTTGTTACCAACCGAGGACTCTTCGAACCTAAGGTCATGTTCTTTGGTCTCACGAACTCACCCGCTACCTTCCAAGCTCTGATGGACAACATCTTCGCTGACCTTGTCGCCAAGGGCAAGGTGGCTGTCTATCTAGATGACATCTTAATCTGAAGCAACAACCTGACGGAGCATCGCAAGGTTGTCCATGAAGTCCTTGAGAGACTTCAGCAGCACAATCTGTATCTTCGGCCGGAAAAGTGCAAGTTTGAGAAATCTGAGATTGAGTACTTTCGGTTGATCATTTGCGCTGGTGAAGTAGCTATGGACCCTGTCAAAGTCCAAGCAGTTTCTACGTGGCCTACACCCAAGAACCTCAAAGAAGTCAGAGGATTCATCGGGTTTGCCAACTTTTACCGGTGCTTCATTCAGGATTTCTCAAAGCACGCGTGGCCTCTACACGACCTGACTAAAAATGACGTACCGTTTGTCTGGGGTCCAGCACAACAGACTGCCTTCACGTTGCTAAAGAAGGCCTTTACCACTAAGCCTATCTTGGCAGTCTGGGACCCTGAACTCCCTACACGTCTAGAAGTCGATGCCTTGGGCTATGCGACCGGTGGAATAATCTCCCAGAAATTGAAGGAGGATGGATTCTACCACCCCATCACCTACCGGTCCGCATCCATGACTGAAGCAGAGCGTGACTACAAAATCTTTGATTGGGAAATGTTAGCCATCACCAAAGCTCTCAAAGATTGGTGCCACTACCTTGAAGGGCTCAAGGAACTGTTTGAGCTCTGGACAGATCACGCGAACCTGCAGTATTGGAAAACTGCGCAACATCTCACTCAACGTCAAGCATGTTGGTCGCTGCTTTTGGCTGACTTTGACTTTGTGTTGGTACACAAGCCTGGCAGTATCATGATACACACTGATCCTCTTTCTCGTCTTCACTCACACACTGTCACGGACGAAGAAGACAACAAGGATCAGGTGGTACTGAAACCGGAACATTTCTGCATCCTTGCTACCAGTGCACTCGCCACTGCTTCTCCGCTCGAATCAAAGATCCGAGAATGTACGGAGCAAGAAGCAGAAGTTGCACAAGCTCTCGCTACTCTTCGAAAGAAGGGTCATTGCAAACTTGTCAACAGTTTACTCGAATGGGAAGAGAGTGATGGACTCATCTATTACAAGGGAAAACTCTACATTCCTAACAACAAAGAGCTCCATCACAAAATTGTCAAATCTTGCCATGACACACCTGCGGCTGGTCGTCCGGGCAAACACGGCACCATAGAGCTAGTCTCACAACACTATTGGTGGCCAAAGATGAATGCCTTCATAGAGACTTACGTACTAGGCTGCGATCGCTGTCAACGCTATAAGTTAGCTCCGCACCCTAAATCAGCACTACAGCCTCAGGAAACTTCGGCCAGACCTTGGGAACACGTCGGAGTAGATCTCATCACTCAGCTACCACCCTCTAAGGGATTTGATTTGATTGCGGTCTACGTCAACCATTACTCCGATCAAATGCACATCATCCCTACCACCACTAAGGTCAACACTGAGGGAATTGCCAATCTACACTACAAAGAAGTATTCCAACTTCACGGCATTCCCAAGAAGGTGTTCTCTGACCGAGGACCCCAGTTTGCAGCATGCTTCATGTGTGCGCTCTATCACCGCCTAGGCATAGAGACTGGTTTTACAACCACCTATCATCCGCAAGGAAATGGCAAAGTCAAACGCAAAAACCAGGATATCGAACAATACCTGCATCTATTCTGTCAACAACAACAAGACGACTGGGTCGATCATCTTCTGGTGGCTGAGTCTGCACTCAACCCGCGTGTACATGCAGGTAACTCTCAAACACCATTTGAAGTCATCTACGGATATTGCCCCGACTTCACCATACTAGTTGGCAAGCGAAGCAATATCCCATCACTCAATGAGCACCTTGACAACATGGCTCGAGTACGCAAAGAGACTGAAGCAGCTCTTCGTCTAAGCAAAGAAAAGATGAAGCAACTCTACAAATCTGAGAAGCAATCTCCACGCGTCTTCCAGGTGGGAGACATGGTCTGGCTGAACGCTAAGAACGTCCAGATCCACCAGGCTACCCCTAAACTTGGTCACAACAACTCGGCCCGTACAAGGTCATTGAACGCATAGGCGATCTCAATTACAAATTTGATCTACCTAGCTATCTCCGACTCCACCCCGTCTTCCACATCAACTGTCTAAGTCCCTGGCACAACAACGGCAAAGACGTACCTCCACCTCCTGATCCTATCCTAATAGAAGGAGAAGAGCAGTATGTCGTTGAAAAGGTGCTAGACAGCAGGCTACACGGACAATGGAAGAAACTGCAATTCCTTGTCAAATGGGAAGGGTATTCAGACGGACACAATAGCTGGGAACCGGTTGAAAACCTCGAGAATAGTCAAGAAGCAATTGACAACTTCTACAAAGCAAACCCCGGAGTACTCCGGGTCATCAAAGCTTCACTCTTCGCGGATCTCCACTCGCACTTTCAGGAATTCAATACCCAGACCGACCCTGCTTTCCTTTGCACAATCTATCCATCTACATATGATCTTAGCTGGGGTGAAGGCAAACACATCGGTCTGGATATCTCAAGAACATCACACTGACAGGTAACGTCGAGTCAACAACACCAGAAGGGGAGAAACTTCCTAGCATCCTTCTGACTAGACAATCGGGGAAAATCTGCTGATTCCCTGTAGACAGGTAGAAGACCTCTATCACCACAGCACAGTGATGCTTTGCGAGGACGCTCAATTTTAGGAGGGGGGTAATGTTGTGGATGGCCCAACTAGCCCTTATTTTTTGCAATTTACCTCTTGTTTTTATCTGTAAAACTCCAGGCTACAACCCAGTTGCAATCCTCCTTGCACGTCTATTAAGCGCCTGTATCACGTGGCTTAGATACATGGTCACGTTACTTGCTACTACGTCACACTGGCATGTGACTTAGCTTAAGTAAGACCACATGGCTACAACCACATGGCTCAGCCCATAGCTAGGGTTTGATGTCATAGATACCGTTCACATGAACTCCTTTTGTTCTTTCCCTATTGTTCTCCTTATGGAAGAATGTTCTCACAAGTGTGGGAATGGAATACAATAGTTGGTCTCCTTTTAGATAGATTCTCTCACGAGTAGAGTTCTTGGCAAGGTCTAGACAATAGCTATTGTTCTCCTTAGGTAGTTCTTTTGTTCTGTGTTCACACGGCTTCTTGCAAAGCCTGCCCTCAACATGGTCTGTGCACAGGTCCCTGAAGTCTATATATACTGCTGCATGTACGCTCCTAGCCCCCCATCTCGACCTCTTGGTCTTTACTGGGCTAGGTAAGCAAAACCCTCTGTACTACATAGCTGGTAGACAGAAATACTAACTTGGTCTTTACTGGGCTAGATACTTCCATAAAGTCTGATAGCTGGTGAGAGCACTGTGCTTCACGCCTGCCACCACCTCCTCGTCGATATCCACTTTGTGTCCCCGTTTGTCACGTCAAGCCCCGTCTCCGTGTCACTAGGTACATATTCCATGAACATTGTGCTCTCCTTATTGCACTTGTTTTAACTCATCTCTGTGTGTAATTGTTACAATCCGGCCCAACCACCTGACTTCACGTGACCTCCGCACCCGAACACCGCGCCGCATACACCGCATCTCTGCACCAACATCATCATGACCCTTATCATCTTTTTCCTTCACATCACGCTGTGTTACAGTTCTCTTATCTCTCCGCAAGAATGTGCAATTCCCTTTGTTCTGCTTTTGTCTACTCCTCTCGGACTTAGAATCATTGTAGTATATATACAAGACCCAACTGTAGTAAATAAGCAATTCAAATATTGAATAAGACTTCCCTTCTTATTCTCTCTTCGTCTGCATTCGACTTCACTAGCTGAAGTTGTCTTACTCGTTGTTGTCTGACATTCCCTCGCTGTCTCCGGTGTTCCAATCACCACACCTCTGCAGGTCCGCATTTTGATTGAGCCTTGCTCTCGAACCTTTGATCCTGCTAAGTCCAAATTTAAGTCACGAGAATCTCGAGCGGCGCAACGTAACTAGTTGAAGCCAAGACTCATTCTGATCCCCCTTGTCCACTCCGCCGCTGCCGCATCTCCGCAAACGCCGCCGCTCCGCGTCCCTCCTCATTCATCTTGCTCTTAACAGTAATAGGTCCTTGCAGTCTGCAGTGGGATTACAACAACACATCCACCCCTGCCAAAGAGAAACCATCCTCTTTGCTTGTTATCACTTGAAACCATTGTTGTACCTCAGCACACCTGCCTTGCTTTAGGACTTTTCATTGCTTTAGCACTGGTCGGTCAGTGCATCATTCTTCAAATTGCACTGCTGAGGGCTAGTGTGCCGAAATTTCTCTCACAGCCAACTGTCTTTCAAACTCTCCTATCATCCTTCAACATCCTACATAAAGTGTTATGCAGCTCACAACCCCTCTTGTTTTGTTTGCTGCTGCTGTTGCCAGTGCATTCTATACAGTGACTGTGTCTGCCGTCCCATCTGGCAGTAAATTCTACCATCCACCTTCCTCCGGCCCGGACAAACCCAATCACTTGAAGACCCAGAGCACAACAGACACAGGCAACTTTCTCAGTCTGCACATCATTGATCTCACCAAACGTCAGTGGTGGAAGAACTTCAGACTCCAAAGGCCATGGACAACCGAGCCTCGGGAGCCAACTACAATGGACTCAATCAGATATTTGGAGCCCCTTTCACAGCAAAGATATGACGAAATATGGGGTGAAGTTGATGCAATCTTGAAAAGGAACCCTCAAACGTCCTGTAAGGACCTTTGGCCGCCGGAACGAGGGCACATGTGTCAGGTGATAAAATACTATCGTGAAACGTACAAGCCCGGCAACCATTTGGGCAACCATCTAGTAAACGGAGGTATTTTGAGACTTCGTTATTCCTCGTGATGTGCAGGGGTGAGGGTTACACAGGAGGGTTGTGTCACAGATTTTCAATGTTTCTACAAGACTTGCCTTACCAGGCAACGGTATTATTGGGAATATTTAAGCGCTTGTCAAGCGCTTATCCAGCGCTTATCCGGCGTCTATTTAGGCGCTTATCCAGCGCTTATCTGGCGCTTATCAGGCGCCTATTCCGGCGCTTATTCTCAGTGCCTATCAATTGATGCGCTGATGCGCCTTCTGTCTCTGATGCGCTGATGCGCTCCTTTCCTTATCTGTGTATCACATGATAGAACTCTCTGGAACCTTGTGGAACTTGCTGGAACTATGATGTCATAGTATAGAACATTCCATTAGATGATGTCATAGTTCATAGAACCTTCTGGAAAAGTCTAGCCTTGTCTTAGAACAAGCTAGAACAAGTCTAGCCTTGGAGCTGGGTCATGGGGTCAGGTCATGGGGACAATTGCTATTGGTTGATTATTGAAGTGGCACCACTAGGGCATAGGGCATGCTTAGTAAGGTAGATTACTTCGCTTACTCATGTAGGTATTAGGGGTCTTAGGGTAGTACCTGGGGTCCTCCCCTTCATGTATATATAGAGGCACTCCTGAGGGCATATCCCCTCAGTCTTATCCACTCTGTTGAACCAGGACTACTCAGTACCCACCAGTACTTCGCTCACCACCACTCTTACTCTCTATCTCACCACCTCCCCCTCAAGTTAACCAACTTATCTGGTGAGTGTAGCATTACTGTTACAGGTTGAGGGTCTTTTTTTTTCCAATAAATATTGAAAGGCGCCAGCAAAAGCCAGGGGTGCACGACAGCCAAACACACACCACTAGAGCTAACTACGAACCATCACACCGCATAAGCAACGTGGATTGGATAAGGACACCTCCTCCCCTCAGTGGTGTGCAAATAGAGCGTGACCAGAGTCTCCCACTTGGGTAACGATGCCAGGTGCTTGCCATAACCCTTTGTGAGGGGGTCGGTTAGATGCGTGTAATCCCATCAGGAGAGCAGTAGCTCATCCTGTGAGCTTCAGAGTAGTCGGGGGGGATAGAAAATGAACTCTCCCTCAGAGAGAGGCTTGAAACGAGTGCCCTGTCTTCTTCAACCAAAACTCCTCAGCATCCCAACTTCCACCATTGACGCCCTACCCTTCGCCAGCCATGACCGCCATTGGGCTTCCTCCCTGCAAAATAATGCTGCACATCTGCTCACAGGCCTGCCGTGTGGGTGTACCTCGTTGATCGGCCTGTGGCCTTCCCAACACCGGACCTGGTCTCCAGAGTGCATCCCGCACTTCCACGTCGGACAGCTCTGCGCGAAGCAGAGGGATGGTGAGTTTGGACTATGCTGCGAAGCGCTGCACAAGAGGGTTGTCGAGGGGGGGAATGGACAGGTTGAGTTGGTCGGAATTGTCGATCCACCCAGGGATGACAAGTGAGGCGGAAGATCCAGCTCAATCCAGAGGGATTGACTGCCTCTGCCGGCTTGGACGTGTAGGATTGGATCGGAGAGCAATGAAAGAAGTGCATCGCGAATGAGATTAGTGGTAGGTGTTCGGTATAGTATGGCTCATCGGCTCCAGCGCCTAATGAGGCGGTGGTGGTACAGGTCCAAGAAGGGATCGAGGGTTGAGGGTCAGGGTAGAATGCAAGAGTTCTGTTGCAATTAGACTGCATTTCAAAGATAGGCTATCATTGGCATCTACCTGAACTATGATTCAGTACTTCTTATAAGCTTAGCCTTGACTTGTATACCTCAATGCTGTCTCCAGACGTGTCGAACCGTAATGTGATTGGCTCCAAGTTGACCAAAATAAAATGGATGCTCTTCTCTATCCATAGCGGCTGGGTGACGTGTCTTCCCTGTCCAGGTTACCAAGGTGCAGCACATTATATCCAAGTTTGTTCTTCTCCGCAAAGAAGGTAGGGTTCAACCAATTACACACTTGAACGTACGAGAATTGTCAACTTGGAATGCTCGCGGATTGCCTGCAAGTCATTCGTCGTTCTGACTTGGATCTTGTTCATCGAGTTGTATTCTGCAGCATGCAACAACACACTATGGCATCAATATCTATCTTGGGAGATTTCGATCACCAAAGGGTCCTCCTCTCAGCCATCTGCGTACTCATCGGCCTCGGCATCCTAGCGATTTGTAAACGGCACAAAGCCTCTAACCCTGCGGTCCAAGACTCTAACAACAAATCAATATCGACAGTCATCCCCGAGCCACCACAAAAGTCACCACTCAGCCCGCAGCGCAAACCAGGCGGTACGTGCTGCCATTCATTGAACCTTTGCACAGGGAATAATCTCTCACTAACCCCAGCATGGAGTCCTGTCCTGTTTGACTATCCCGCTGTCGAACCCTGCGCAGACAATCCAACCACCATCAAGCCAGTACCCTATCGGCCTTTCAGATGGGGCGAATACCAGTTCGTGCTACAAGAGTCGGTGTGTCATCGGGCTGATCATTGTTTCGCACAGTGTGACGATGGGCATACGCAGCATGCCTTGGAACGACTGGTTCGAGGTAACTGCTCGTCAAGTGCGGCTGCGTCGCTGTCTGAGGAAGGGCTGAGAGTTTGTTTGAATGATGTAGCTGGATGATCAGTTTTCAAACTATCATCACATCCGTGAACGTCGCATACAGGCCCACGGCGATCGTCTCGTCCGCGTCCTGCCGTCCACACCTCAACTGGCTACCGGCGGGCATGATGCAGGTCTGTTTATCTATCAATCCCAGTGATCGTATCTCACAGCCTTTGCTGCAACACATGCTCAGCTGGTGAGCTCGTGCAGGAAATGGCAGAATACCTATCTCGACGGTACTCGACCACGTACACCGTCAAACGCGTCGGCGATCCGCAGAGGGCAGGTGGGTGGTACGGTCTGCCTCCCATCCAAGAAATCACCATCGTGCCCGTGGGGAAGACATACAACTTGGAGACGGAAGACCCCATGGTTGTCGCTGCTCTTCTGTTGGTCGCGTTCTCGGTCCTATTCTATATTCACTCTACTCATGTCACGTGTATTGTATAGCGTTCAAGACGACATCGCAATCATGATCGAAGGTGTGTGTACAACAGTGACTGCTCGTGTTTTGCACCCTGCGTGATGAACGTCAACATGTAGGCTCGGATGGCCGATACTACCTCCAGGCTGCAGCCATTTTAATCCCAGGTGAGAGCACGCCTCTCGCAATCCCGCCCAACCCCACCACTCACTCGGATTGCTAAGGCTCGTGGCGTTTGCAAGACAAGATCGGCATGAGCCTCGACGAGATCCACATCAGCGGCACCGTACCTCAATGTCTGTACGCTCTGGTTGATTTTCGCGTTGTACTAAAACTCAGGAATCTCCGCTTAACCCGACAGTCGAGTCCAAGCTCCAGCTAAGCATGAGCCGCTTCTTCAGACGCCTCCCAGTCGACAAACCCGTCTGCCGAACAAACTACGGCTTTCAAGTCGTCGCCCCGCCCGACCTCGCCGACCCAATCGATCCACACGAACTCGCCTGGGCACGTACGATGAAAGGCGAAGAAACCAGCGACGACGAGATCGAGCCTGGGTTCATGCGCCCCCGACACAGCTGCAATCCTCCCCCTTCCCAAGTCGACCCCATCAAACACGTACCCACGATCTTCCTCGCAGACAGCAACCCCGACTCAACGACACCCCTCTCGGTCCACCCCTCTCGCGTGCGCATGCGCGTCGAACGGCAGACGCTCCGGCGACTGCCACGCACGGGCGCCGTCGTGTTCGGCATTCGGACGTACCTAACCCCTCTCGACGACCTTGCGTCTGAGCCAGATGTACCAGGGAGACTCGCGAGTGCGATCAGAAGTTGGCCGGAGGACGTCGCAGTGTGAGTCCGTTGAGTCTTTCATCCCTCCGTCCTGCTCCTCCGATCTGTTTATATAAATATATTCTCCATCTCTCTCTTCGTCTTCACCTCCCCATTTGTCTATGTGCCATGCTTCATGGGTCAATACTGGGGCTTGAGTCTTCTAACCTTTTGATTGGCAGGTATAAAGCCCGGCCCGCGTACGAGAGCGTGTTGAGTTATCTGGACGCTCAACACGCAGCACAAGTGGCTGCCAGTGCTGGCTTGACTTCGGTGTCGGACCCGGTTCCCATAGTTCAATGATAGTCGAAAAAGCAAGAAGAAGCACGCAGCGTACAGCGCAAATCACAGCCACCCTGGCCTCTCTCATTGTGATAACAGAAGGTTCTCCCCAAAGATCCCAACACGCGTAAAATAACCCTCAATCCACCGTGTCCGATGATATGGGTTCTCTGCAGAATCTCAAGGTGCACGTAGGTAATAACCGGTTTCCGATGTATGACAGTTATGAATGAAATCAGAAACTTCCGTATTGTATGATATGAATACATGATGCAGTGTATATTCAACTGGTGGCCCGGCCTCGACGGGCACATGCTACTCCCAACATAAGAGAGAATCAAAATAAAAAATCTACAGGGTAAAATAACAGAAGTAAAAATATAATCCGATAGGGTATACACCCCAAGTTTCAAAAGATGGTTCTGTGAACACCTGAAGCACAACAAACACGAATGTAAAGAGATCTCTTAAAGTAGGTAGTTGAGGCTGATCAAGCCAAAGAGCAAGGAGCGGAGAGGAATGAGGGAATTAGAGGTAATAGATAGTCCAAAAAAAGGGATTCAGCTGCGCCCCGCACACTCAGGCAACGATCCTCACCACACACGTCCCCCCGTCTCTCAACAACCCAACAGGACCGTCCGCACCTCGTCTAAACACCTCAGGCGCTTTATCAAAAGGCACCGACTTCACGCCGTCCACACCATCCCGGTCACCCACCCACGGCTTTATCCACCCCTCCTCGACCATCCTCACCACCGCACCGAGTGAGTCTCTCACATCCTCGCCTTCGTAATCCACATCGGCCGCGACGCTGACCCAAGCATAGTTGACCGTCCGCTTGGGAGCCTTCGGCCTGCCCCTCCACGAGTTCCCTCGACGAAGGACAGAGCCGAGACTGTCCTTGCTCGGAGAGGTTAGCGCGAGGCTCGTCGATGACTTTGTGGGGCTGACGCTTCCGCCTCGGTCGTGCGACTTTGAACGAGACGAGGACGAACGCTTGATGGAGCGGAATCCTGAGCGTAAGGTATCTTGGGCTGATGGTATCGGTCGAGACGGTGTGTCTCCAACGAGCGTCGTGAACTGCGTTAGCGCAAGTGTCTTGTGGTTCGCCCTCGAGCTTGCTTTCGACAGACCCAACGAAGAAGGCGCGCCGGATGCAGTTATCGAAGGCGTGCTAGGATCGCCCAGCGAAGGCTGCTGCCGGGCCGTATCATGTTCCGGATCAGCCAGCAAAAGTCTCCTCGACGTCTCCCAAACATCGTTGCCGCCGACAGCGTCCAATATAACATCAAACGACCGGCCGTCTTCAACCAGCCTTTCGAGAACCTCAAGAGGGGCACCGACACAGACCTCTTCGACACCCCACGCACGTAGACGCGCCTCAAGCCGATCAAAACGAGTCTGCCGAAGACTGCCTTTGACTGAACCTGAAGGATGTCTTCTGTCAATCACAGGTCTTTCGTCCACGTCCTCGCCGTCGTCCTCATTCGTGTCATCTCGTGCGGCCGAATCAGGCACCTGGACCGATACTTTGATTCCTCTCTTGGCAAGCATCTGCACGGCCAAAGCGCCAGTCCCGTCGTGCCCTTGAAGCACAAGAGCTGCAGGTCGAGAACGGTTGACTTCTACGTCTGCTCGGGGTTTTGCAGGAGCAATGACATCCGCGCATGTTCTGATCGCACGATGAGCAGGAAGGGCACAGAGAGGAAGGAGGGCGAGCTCCTCAATCGTCATGTTCATAGAAGAAACAAGGTCTCGATGTAGCTGAGCGTAAGGGTGCGAGTTCATTTGACTTGGCAAGGACTTGGAGCGGACATGCGAACGGGGCTGCTGCGGAAAGAGAGTTGAAGGTCGAGAAAGCGGTTGTGGTGCACGATGAACACGGTGTCGTTCGAGCACCACGAACTCTGCAAGCGCGCCGCACTAATAGATGGTTATAGTTAGATCAGAAGCGTAGTAGGAACCAATTTCGACGCACCTTCCGCACATCTAAAAGGCCTATGACCCACTCATTCCTCTTGCACACATCAGCTTTAACTTCCCAGCCGCACTCTATCACCTTGCCGACAATACTTCGCCCTGGAATGAACCCTGACCCCTTTCCCGCACTTCCCAGTTTCTCCTGCACGATCAAGGAATCCAGGGCGTCCAATCCTACCGCAAACACCTGAATTAGTACGTGCGATGACGAAATAGAGGACGGTGGGGGTATATGTGAAAGAAACGCTACAGGCAAGGGCAGCGAGTCTAACAAATGAGACGGGGTCAACCCTTCCTTGCCCTTCCCTTTGCCCCTCCCCATTGGCAGCTTGAGGGTCAATTGAAACGAAAAATGCCTCCTCTTCTTCCGCGCATCAGACCCGCCGTTCTGCGCTGCCACTCCTCGCGTCACCTCCACTGTCGCCATACTACTCTGCGCAAGTCCCATCCGCACCAGATCTATCTTCCCATCTCCCGTTTCTGCCTTGCCATTTCCTGAATATGCCGCACGCGGCAAGGTGAGTCCAGTGTACCCTTGAGGCGCAGAAAGGTCTGCAGTTACAGTCGTTGGCGTCGGGATGGAATGGGTTGGCAGGTTCTGCGAGAATGAAAAGAACGTAGGCGATATGCTCCGCGACAGTCTCCGTGTATCCGAGTACGACCGTCGAGGCTGACCAGTGATCTGCGAGCGCGCATAAGCTTGTAGTCTGGCATCCGGATTTTCTGCAGCCTCGTCGCTGGACGACGCAGAGGGAGTTTTCGCAGACCGATGGGACTTTGACCTTGATGTCATTGTGCCCAACGGGCTCAAAGTATCCGCAAATTCTGTCGGGCTCTCCGCAAAACAGGGGACCTCTCTGTCTTCCGGTACAGGCGATGGCGAGCGGCTAGGTTCAGCACTACTTCCAGTAGGCGTGAGGTCACTGTAGTCGCTTTCATCTTCTTCCAGTAGAGCAGACATCCTTCCACGGCTCGACCTACTACCCCGTGACCGACGGCTTCGTCTACGGTGGTCCGCTGACTTGGCAGGCGGTGGATAAGAACGCGGCGCTTGGTGGAATGATTTCGTCGGCGCAGTGGTCGCGGGTGCCGGAGACATGGCGTCGGATGCGTAGCTTGTTGGTAACGGACGAGTGTTACTGCGAGGAGACTCTGACCGTGCAGTAATTGCAGGCGCAAGCCAGCGAACGTCCTTTGCCCAGTCCTCGTCTGTGTACGAAGCACGGTTTAGTTCGGTCTTTGACCGTCGTCGTGTAGCAGATAACGGTCGGGGTTGAGTACGGGCCGCAGTTCGCGGAGCTGGGGATGATGTAGATGTCGCAGAGGGCACCGACGAGGAAGATGTCGACCTTGCATGCGAACGTGCGATGGTTATTGTTTGTACATTGCCGTTTTGCTTGCGTGGACCGTAGTCTGAAGTGAGAGGCGTTGTCACTCGGGTCGAGCTTGTGCTGCGCGAAATGGAGCTTTGCTCAGAGCCAACAGTGCCGTCTGCTGAGGATGAGGAAGTAGTGGATAGCAACGACTCGGAGGAAGTTCGGGTCGGCGAGTCGTCCGCATCAGCAGCTTGGCTGATCGGCTGCTCCGCTATGAGGGAGGATTTGGACAAGACCTTGGGCAAAGGCAAGGATGATAGGGCCTGAGCGATAGCCTTCGGGTCGATGATCATGCCTGTGGATGTACGCGAGGTCCGGGGTGACACGTAGAGGGATTGTCGGGGCGTGTAAAACACGTCGTCGTCGGACGAGTCGTCGGTGTTGCTGCCTGGAGAGTCAGCAAAGCGGGTGGCGGGTGAGGCAGGGTCACTGTGCTTGTCGTCGGTGAGGGATGAGGGACGCAAGGAGGGATGGGGGGAGGGTTTGGGGGTGTTGTTTGAGTAAAAGCTCGTTGGGGGGGTGGATGCGGAGGCGAGAGAGAACGTAGGCTCGGTGTTCGCTTCCGTTATCGCTTGTGATGACGCGATGGATTTGGACAAGGATCTATCCTGGGATTGGCGTCGGGCGGAAGATTTTGTTGGGAACGGAGCATCCTGGAGAGACAAAGATAAGCAGGCAGCGGAGACTATGAGCGATGTCGTGCGGTGCCAAGCTCATAGCTCGGCCGCTCTGCTGAAGGACACGCACCTCGAAATCTGCCTGTAAACGAGCTCTTGCTACTGACGACGCCACCTCTGAGTGTGAGCGAGCTTCGCTGTACTGGGACCCTGTCGACGACAAAGAGATGTAGCCAGACTCGGAGTCCGGGGCTGATGCGATGGAACGGGTCTGCGACTGGTGCTCGTCTGACGGGCGGGGTTGCTGCGTGGCTGCTCGGAGGAGGTCGTATTTTGTCGAGTGATATTCCTTTGAGGAGGGGAAGGTGTAGGACTGGGAGGGTCTGCCGAAGATGGACTGAAGGAGGGTGGGCTTTGTCATCGTCGAGGACGACACAAGCGACGTCGAGGACGTGAGGAACGATGAGCACGCCACGTTCCCAAGCCGAGAGCCTCAGCCACCACGTTCACGACTTTCTCGAGCGCTATCTTTAATCTTGACGTCAGCCCCGATTGGGATCGACGGTCAGTCGAATATCTGCGTCGACGATGCAGGTACAAGACAAGAGGTAAGACAGAAAAACACAGCACAGAGAGAATGAAAGGACGGCCCTATGATTTACTTCACGTATGATTTATAGTCTCGCGCGATTTCTCCTCTCGTCCGATCCATCCAGAAGCCTAATAATAATGTCGTACTATTGCATGCAACAATTGCGATTCCAACGCCGCGTGCCATCTCTGGATGGGCAGCACTCACCCTCAGATAGAACACTACACGCGGCTGTGAAACCATTCCAGGCTGTACAGTCTCGCCTCGTGGATGAGTCACAACACAGGACTGCTGCAAGCGATTGTATAACGGATGTACAACACCTGTATACGCACAAGGTATCTCTAGAAGAACATCTTAAAATCATACGTCTCGTCCCCACCAGAGCTCGCAGCGGCTGCGCTCTTCTTCGAGGGCGTATTAGCAGCCTTTTTCGCGGGAACAGGCAGCGTCTTCGCCACCTTGCTTTTTGTAGCAGGCTTCGCGGCCTCGAGCTTGGCCTTCGCTGATAGCGAGCCGCGTGCACCAGCAGTTTTACGAGCCTGTTTAGTATCTTTGGGCTCAGTTGAGAACGCGACTTTCTTAGTCAATTGTGATGTAAGCACGGGACCGCCACGCTTTCGCCTGTTTACGAGCAGTTCTGGTGCTGTAGTGTCCTCCTCGTCCTCGCCGGTCTCCGGTTCTTCGCCCTCCTCATCGTCCTCATCGTCCTCAATATCTTCCTCTTGCTCATCATCCTCTTCGTCTCCCTCGTCCCCAACTTCGCTGTCTGCAGAGCCTGTCCATACGCTGTCCAACGCCAACTGTCGCGACTCCACTTCCGAAGCCTTGAGCTTGATGAGTCCTGTACTGGTTCGCAACTCCTTCCGAGTATGCAGTGTTGACAGTATTGTTGCGTCGTTATCCACCACTGCCTCGCTCGATGCACCAGTTGCTATGGTGTATCGTGGGAGCTTGCCCGTACTCCAGTCCCGGAGGACGATGCGGGAGGCACCCGTAGTGTCGAGAGCACCACCCTATAACAATCCAGCTGTTAGAGACTCATTTTGATAATCGACTCAACAGGTACCTTTTTGATGAGCCCGCTCGCACGAGCAAGAGCTCGTAGAAAGGCGTCCGTGTCGTTGCTCGCGAACGCTGGCAGATTGTAGAACAACATGAGATCCTCCTGGTTTGCACGTGAGACAATGTCGTGTACTAACGAAGAACAGCGTGAGCATCGTACCCGTCTACGCGGGCGAACCACGTACCAACTGGTTCTGTATCCTTCAGACGCTCTATCCTTCCCTTATTACGATTTAGAAGGTCTCTTGCCCTCCTACCCTCGGACTTGTCAATAGGCTCTTCTGAATTCGCGAGCCACGAGTATCCAGGCGTGTCGATCAGTCGGACTGATTTCGAGCCAACTTCGAGCATGACTTCCTGGGCACGTATCGTAGTAGTGGGACCGTCACCGGACGTCCCAAGTTGGTACACGGGAAGAGCAGCCTTTCGCAGCAGAGAGTCGATGAAGGAGCTCTTTCCGGAATTTGTTAGTCCAACGACAGCAACAGCAAGAGGCTTGTCGCCACTCTTTTCTTCTGCCGATTGCCCAAGGAGAGAGATAATGGAGTCTACACCCACTGCGTCGTCTGCACGTGCCTTGCCTTTGCCCTTTGAGGGCACAGGTTCGATAGAAGGCAAAAAGGCTGATGCTGATCTGAAGATACGCGTTGGGAACCGAGAGCTAAGATGTGTAGACCACGAAGAAACAGCTTCTCGAGGGCTTGTGTCTGTGCAGAGTTTGATTGACATCAGGGCCGTCCTGCCTTGTAAGAATTCAAACTTACCAATCTTGTTCAGTACCAGCAAAAGCTTCTGCCCTTTCTTCTCCTTGACTAGCCCTGCCAGATGCTCGCTATGATATGCCATAGGATCACGAGCGTCCAGAACTTCTATCACAACGTCCACCTCCTCCAACACCTCCTTCAACGAAGCAAGCTCAGAGTTGACCACCACGGGCATATCTTCCACATCCATTATCTCCTCAGCAGCAGTTTTTGCCTGTTTGCTGCTCTCCGCCGCGCTTGCACGTAAAGCAGTCACACCGTCAAACCCACCAACATCCGACTCTTCACCTTCGGACGCCAGATCCTCCTCGACGTCTCCAACCCCGGCTCCAGCTTTCGCAGCCTTCTTTTGTTCCTTCCTCAGCTGTTTGACTTCCTCAGCCTGCCGCCTTTGCTCAGCAACCTCTGCGAGAATCTGGTCCTTGTAGGGGAAGTTGTTGGGGATCCCTGGATCTTTCTTATGCTCTGCACAGCACATAAACCGTAGTGAGCATAGCAAAACAAGACGGCCCATTTCAGGTTGTCGACTTACTGGACTTCCATTGAGGATTCTTCTTCGACTCTTTCTTCCTCTTCTTCCTAGTCTCTGAGACCTTGTGCTTGATTTTCTCTCGTTGGTTGGTCGATCCTCGTTTGCTCGTCTCTGCGGCGTAAGCTCAGTACATAAGCATTCTCAAGGGTTACCTGACTGTCAGTGCTTACTCTTTCTGATGCGAGGCATGGTTGAGGTGGTTGAAGAATGCGGGTGAGAGGCACAGACACTATCCAATCACAGACCACAATGCCGAAATTTGTATGTCCCAAACAGGCAAGTCACCTAGTACGAATATTTTCCTCAGGTTCCCTACGCGTACAATGCTCTTCCGCGCAACTTTACTTAGTCATAGCGTGGTATAACGGTACATAAGTAATGTTTGGACTAGCTGCAATTTCACGATGTACATAAACCGTTGTGCATGGGAAGGGCAATAATGCGCTAGAGTACCGAACAAGAACACCTCCGCCAGCCATGAATGAGTATACCGCTACAACACGATGAATGTAGAGAACGAGGACGAGGTGAAAGCCCACTTGCGTACACAGACCCGCAGAGCCAACACCAACTTCCAACGCAAGAGAAAGGTTCGAGAAGAGAGGACTCGCCCGTAGCCACTAGCGTTTCAACTTGCACGAGAGACCATTGCGCCTGGCTATTCTTGATCATGATCTATGTCAGCATGCATAACAAACCCCTGGAGCACAGCGCCATCGGGCAATTTTCGAGGCGGCAACTCTTGTCCCCAGCGAGGGCTAGCGCTTGCACCAAATACACCTTGCAGGTTGTTCATGGCATTCCCTTGTACTGGAAACATTCAGAATAGTCGTAGGAGAGCGAACAAGATTACAAGAAATTTGAGGGTACGGAAGCAAACTTGACAACTTGGGATTTTGTGCTATTTGAACGTATTGCAGACTGGAGTCTTCACGCAGCAGGAGAAAAATAGTATACTTGAGGAGCTAGAAGTTCTGGAGAGCTGTCCATCGAACGTTGTTCAGAGATGTTGGCTTTGACCCTTCGCCTTCATCCCTTGACCACCATAACGAGAGGCTTCGGAACAAAGGGTACAAGCACAACCACACCACAGTCAGCGCCTTGGCTCGGCTGGGCTGTTTACCAGCGTGGTTCGCCGCTAGGAGGCACTGCGCTTGACGATGGTCCATCATAATCCCGACCACGTACAGGGCTGCTACCACGAGGAGGGCTCCTGGAGTAACTCCTGCGCCTTCGGTAATCAGGAGAGTACCGACTGCTTCGAGGAGGGCTGCGACGATCACGCCAGTCCCTATCCCTTTCTCTTCCGTAATCCCTGTCCCGGTCGTCCCGGTCGTAGCGGCGAGAGTAAGGGTCGCGGTCGCGGTCGCGACGATCGCGGTACGAATCACGATGATCGTCATAGCGGTCATCACGGCCACTGTACGTGTCGCGACCACGACGGCGACGGTGGCCCATATATTCACCGGGAGTGGGAGCATGCGGCCTGTCCGTGACGGAATAGTCCACTCGGATACGGCGACCGTTCAGCTCCTAAACCGCGAGTCAGTCCGTGCGACGCATAAGACATATGTGGCTGGACTACTCACAACGCCGTTGAGTTCTTTGATACAACGACCAGCTTCCTCAACGGTAGACATGGTGATGAATCCAAAGCCTCTGGACCGATCCGATTGCTAATGATGATTGTTAGAGGGTACGCAAAGCGAAAGTAGTGATTACATACGCGCTGATCATAGACAATGACTACTTTTTCGACACGACCAAAGCGACTGAACTCTTCGTCGAGGTCACGCTCGACAGTGCGGATGCTCAGGCCGAACACACCCAACACGTTAGACGGATTGGGCGCCTGCTTCGCCACGTTAGTACTTCTGAAATGGAAAACATGAGGCGACGACTAACAATGGGAGCATGCGGAGGCCTCTTCGAGGGAGGAGGGGAACGGCGAAAGCTGGACTCTCTGGCGGGGCTGCGGGAACGCGAACGACCTCTGGGAGGTGGGGGAGGCAGGTCCCTGTCTCTCGGATCCGAGCTTGGGGGAGCTGCGGGTGGCGCCTCGTTATACGCCTCGGTATAAGGGTCCACAGGAGCAGGAGCAGAATCACCGTACTGCATAATGGAGAGCAATTAGAATATACCGTTCAACGACGTTTCGGGGTCGGGAACAACGTTGGGGACGAGAGGAAAGAGTTTCACTCACCATGTCCGAGGGCGGTGTTGAAAACGTTGGCGTTATTTGGCGCTGTTTGCTCCTGCCGAGCTTTTTAGGGGGCGAATTGAAGATCGCCAGTCTCCGCCTCAAGTACAAACGCTGAAACCTTATTCGCAGCACCTTGCCAGTTCTTCAGCCACTTGTCATTCTCGTTGTTACTCAAGATCCATATCAGCAAGTCCCGGCCAAAGCAAGATGGTGAGCTCGTCGTTCCGCTAGGCGTATACCTCGAATCGCTCAGTAAACTCTCCTGCACATGTAGGGTATCGACATCGCCAAACACCACGTCAAGAAGGGCAACCGGACGGCCCCCAAAAGTGAGGATCCCTACCTGCTTTTGCTGGTGAAGGTGCGTACTAGTGATAGAGCCCGGGATCGAACTATCCTTACAAGACACATAGCTATACCGCTTCTTGGCCCGCCGCACGGATTCCGCGTTCAATAAGGTCATTCTACCCGCGTTGTACTCGAACTAGTGTTAGAGCTAAACTTTGGCACATAGACAATCCTCCACCGTCTTTTCCTCTCGAAGATCAACCGCCCTCCTATTTCCCTCTCACGCATCGTAAAAGAGACATCGGATGCCACAGACCGCGATTCCAAAGTCATTGTCTCAGTAGGAACGGTCACTGACGATGTCCGCCTATTGGTCGTGCCTAAGCTGACCGTTGCCGCCCTTCGTTTCACTGCCGCCGCAAAGGAGCGCATCCTCAAGGCTGGTGGAGAAACTCTGACACTCGACCAGCTCGCTCTGCGGGCCCCGACTGGTTCCAACACTATCCTGTTGCGAGGGAAAAGGAACACTCGGGAGGCTGTCAAGCACTTTGGCATGGGTCCCCACAAGCACAAGAAGCCTCACACGATATCCAAGGGCCGCAAGGTAAGACTTACGACTGTTTGACCTGGACAATGCTCATCGGGTGCTTGTAGTTCGAGCGGGCTCGTGGTCGCCGAAAGTCGCGTGGTTTCAAGGTGTAAACGCACTTTCAAAATTCACGCGCAACCCATGTTGCTACAGACGCGAGAGCAGGGGCATTCTGGAGGCAGTATATGCTCTATGGGGTATGGATGGCTGCAATTCCTCTACGATTATCATGTATGCAGGCTTCCGCTCAATTGCGATGTATCCCCTGAACTCAGTTTGCGTGTCGTCGTCGTTGGCCGGGAACGACTTGTACTGCTTGCTCTTCTTGCGATCGGATTCGTTGTTCGCCAAGTAGTGCGACTTCTGCAAAACCAATCTGTGGCAAGTCAGAGCTTGCGAGTACGTCAGGAAGCATGTCGGAAAGAAAAGCTCTGCTGTTCGTTGCACGAGTATGGATTCGGAACCAATTTGCGTATTTGTGGGTGCATGGTTCTCCGTGAGCAGTCTTTGAATATGCTTACCGCATCATGTTGCTGACTTCTGGTTGACGCACTGGGCAACTTCAAAGTTGTTATACCTATGTTTACACACAACTAATGGACTTGGTAGAGGACACGTACTCGTCTTTCTTGCTTACAACGTTCGAAGGCTCTTGGGCGCTCTGGTGTGGGAGACGGTGCAAGTCAATCGTTCCCGCGCACACGTGTAGCAGTGTTACAAGCGATTTCCAAATTGATAGGCGTCTGAAACGTGCATAGGCGGACTGGTGACAATCCGAAGTCGCCGACTGTTCTGGCCCCGCCGAAGGACGCACGGCACTGCAATGCCAGACAGCTCCGACCAACAATTGACGTACTCCGTCGTGGTCCGACTGCGTGAGATTTGTGAGCACCCGCCTATACTTTTGAAACTAGCTCAGGTAGTGTTGTGTGATGGCTTTGCCAAATAGATGTACACAAGGCCCGACGGTCTCCTATGCTTACGAGTTTATCAAAAAGGATGACTAGGTAAGATCAAGTATTACTTGAGCTTAGTACAATAGGAGTTCTGGCTGAGGAATAGTATGTTCTCGAGTAATATATAGGGACAGTCGATGTCGTGGATGGCCCGACTAGCCCTTAATTTTTGCAATTTACCTCTTGTTTTTATCTGTAAAACTCCGGGCTGCAGCTCAGTTGCAACCTTCTCTGCACAAACTCCTTTGCACGTCTATTAAGCGCCCGTATCACGTGGCTTAGACGCTCCGCACGGTCACGTTACTTGCTACTATGTCACACTGGCATGTGACTTAGCTTAAGTAAGACCACATGGCTACAACCACATGGCTCAGCCCATAGCTAGGGTTTGATGTCATAAATGACGTCCACATGGACTCCTTTTGTTCTTTCCTTATTGTTCTCTTTATGGAAGGATGTTCTCACAGGTGTGGGAATGGAATACAATAGTTGGTCTCCTTTTAGATAGATTCTCTCACGAGTAGAGTTCTTGGCAAGGTCTAGACAATAGCTATTGTTCTCCTTTAGGTAGTTCTTTTGTTCTTTGTTCACACGGCTTCTTGCAAAGCCTGCCCTCAACATGGTCTGTGCGCAGGTCCCTGAAGGCTATATATACTGCTGCATGTACACTCCTAGCCCCCCATCTCGACCTCTTGGTCTTTACTGGGCTAGGTAAGCAACCCCCTCTTGTACTACATAGCTGGTAGTCACAATACTAACTTGGTCTTTACTGGGCTAGCTTTCTGAATAAGTTTGATAGCTGGTGAACGCATTGTGCTTCACGCCTGCCACCACCTCCTTGTCGTCATCCACATCGTGTCCCCGTTTGTCACGTTGAGCCCTGTCTCCGTGTCAGTCGAATCGATGGGAGGTACCCCAGAATTCTCTCGCTCGTCTCTCCATTTTGCACCGAACTTCCGCAGAGTGAGCGAAGCCTCACTTGATCAAGTGAGGAGTCTAGCTAACCTTCTTACATCTGCTCTCTTCAGATTCTCGTTGAAGTCCCTACCAGTACTGTACACTTGACGTTAATCTCCCACCCAATTGTCAGCACTAATGAAACTCCGCTCGGCGCGGGCTGATGGCGGCACACTGGGAGCTTGGTGGGGGACTTGGGCAATTTGTGAGCTCATCAATAGCTAGTACACATGGTAATCTTAGGCAACTACATAGCAAAGTGAATATAATTAAGAGGGTACATATTTTGGTATATAAGAGAGTACATATTTTGGTATATAAGACTGTTGCATAGTGTACAAAACTCACTGATGGCATTGTAAATCTTCCAATTCCCCTTTTCCAGTAAAGCATTATTTATGTCTCTGTCAGGCTCTTTTTTCTTCTGTTTGCACTGCTCACACACTCACACATGTATCATAGTGTATCATGGTTACTTAAACAGCCTTCGGGCAGCCACCCTGTTGCAACTATGTTTAAACTGCACAAGAAGCCTTAAAACATGTGACAATGGCCCACGTTGAAACACTAACAACTACCCTGGACACTAAAGGGGCCAGAAACCAGCACACCAGACCTCTTAGAGGCAATCACGTGAACAAGTTGTGTGGGGCTGTGTGTAAAATGTGCAAGTGGGTCGAAGAGTCCTAAGCCTCACTAGAGGTAACAAGGAAGATATTGCGAATAGCGACGAGTGTAGCCAGTAGGCCTTTTAGAAGTAGCGTATGTAAACGAGCTTCGTGAAGCGCGAGACAGCAGATAAGAGACATGAAATGAGAACGCAGACACAAGACGAGAAAGGAATGCAGTGAACGCTGGCGCTACAAAGATAATGCTTGAAGAAACGCGACACAGTAGCTCAGTAAAGAACACAGTATTTAACACAACAAAACAAGACTCTTCTCTCTCTGTGACACCTACTGATCCGGAACAGGAATCCTTCCCGCGATGTACTCAGACTCTCCGTGTCGGCAGGTCACTGCAAACGTGCTGGGGTGTGTGGCGCAAGAACAAACCACAAGATGCGTGACGTGGGGCAGTAGGATCTCAATGACATTGATCTCGCACTCGGGATTGTATGATCGGTCGTGCGAGCGGGTGCTCAGGTTGCAGTTGAGATGGGGCCAATGGCATATACGGGAGGTTCACAGTTCTTGCAAGGCTGTGGCAACAGTGCTGGGTCAGGAGGGTTTTAGAGGAGGAAGTTGTTGGGATCCTTGTATAGCTTGAACAGAAGCGGTATTAACCTAACTTGTTTGTGGGGAGAAGTGATAGTGTGACACGGCAGGTCCTCGTAGTCTATCTCCAAGTCTTGTTGGGGCTCGGGGGTGGGAGAAATTGAAGAGACAGTGATGGGCAAGTTGGGTGAGTTATAGAAAGTACAAGGCAGGTTTGCGGGGAGGTCAACTGCTCTTTCAGGGCAACGTGTGGGTTCTTGCAGGCCACAGTAGTGGAAAGGGTTGCTAACAGCAGGTTCAGATACCGACCTCAACGATGGCATAAACGAGACGATGTTCTGGAGTTGAAAAGAGGGTTGAGAGATATGAGAACGCAGGACGAGAACGCAGTGACGCGAGTCTCAAACACGAGCGAGCTAACACAAATGAGAAGAGTGAAGGTTCTTGGGTGGTAACTCAGGGGGGGGGTCGTATTCTGAGCTACTTGTAGTACAAAGTTTGTAGTTTAAATATCTAATGCCTGAAACAAAAACGACTGGAAAATTTTCTATACCATCACTCGAGGCAATGCAAGATCACGCGAGAGAACTGGGCTGTATCTTGTGCAATGCCGATAGAGTAACACCTGGCAGCCCGCAATAGAAGCCATTCTGAAACACGAGTCAAGCCCTAGATGTTCACTGTTGTTGTTTTGCCGCGGGACCAACAAATGTTTCATTGTTGCAGTTCTTTGCCGTTGCTTGGTCTGGCACAGCCTGTCGTGGTCATGTGAGCTGTTTGCAATGAAGGTCACAACACCTTTGGAGGTCAGGACACAAACCCTGCTTCAATCCTCAGATTGTTGTTTGAAGCTCCTGAGGTTTGGTCAATAAACATTGCTAAAGCCTGTCACTGTACTCAGGCCTTTTCACTGTTCGAATATATTGAGACTCTGCATTGATCACATGCTTAGAGCCAGTAGTTACTGTATATAAGACTTAATCTGATCAATGCAACACTACTATTTTTGATCCCCATCTCTTTGTCTGACCACTACCTCAGTCTCCTCTCTTTACGCTCGAAACTCCTAATGATACCTTGTAAAACTCACTCGAAGTCCCGGACTGAGCGAGTCCATGCGATAGAGTTGATTTGCATGTGATAGAGTCAGCCTGCAGGCCTGGCCAACTTCCGGTTGTATCAATGTAATAGGCTGTGTTGAACAGAGGCAATGGGAAACAAGGAATGAGGGAAGAAAGACAAGCGTACATCCTGGGTAGGTGTTACAATTCAAATTGGATCACATAAGTGGGCAGAGGTATGGCTAGAGCTTTACCACAAAAGAGACAAGGTGACTGTCCCAAAGACCATCTAAGTAAACATGATACACTATGAAACATGTGTCAGTGTGTGAGCAGTGCAAACAGAAGAAACAAAGAGCCTGACAGAGGCATGAATAGGGCTTTACTGGAAAAGGGGAATTTCAAGATTCACAAAGCCATCAGTAAGGTTTTGTCCACTGTGTAGAAGTTTGATATACCAACATTTGTACTCTCTTGGATACTATACTATACTAAAATATGTACACTTTTAATCATATCATTGTCCCATGCAGTTGCCTAGGATTACTATGTGTACCAGCTATTGATGAGGTTACATATCACCCAAGTCCCCTGCCGAGCTCTTGGTTTGCCGCCATGAGCCCGCATTTAGCAGAGTTTCATTTGTGCTGACAATTGGGTGGGAGATGAACGTCAAGTCTCAGGTACACACCGAAAGGCCTCCACTCATTGATTCGAGCTCTAGTCTGCAAGAGACTCTGTTGCAATCTGAGGTACCGTAATCCGTGTGCTGTATACGAATTGATTTGGACCTAACGTGCATGTTTCATTAGTCATGGATGCATTTGACGTCCTGGCTCAGCAACTCTCACCAGAGGCAGCCGCTGCTATCCAACAGCTCATCAACCAGTTAAACACGGAACTTCAAGAGGCAAGGCAGGTTGCGCAGGCTGCACAAGACAGCCTCCTCTCGCAGGAGGAGTTTGCGCAAACGCTCTTGCACGCATTCTCGCATGCACACCTTGCCGTACAGAATCCCGTTCCACCCCCTGCTCCTGCAATGTGTGGCTCACTGCGTGTTGCTCCTCAACACTTCAGCGGTAATGTCGCTGCTGCAGACGGCAATGTCAACCATTGTATCACAATTTTTTGTGATGCCGTTGGTGCCTCTGATGTTCCTCCCGATCTATGGGTCCCCATGGCAGCAACTTACTTTGACAGTCTTGCCTTATGCTGACACCATAATCTCCGTACGCAGAATGTTGTGCCTGCGGACTGGCAAGCGTTTGAGGCTCTTGTCAAAGTGAGATTGTATTGCTGATCATTGGAGATCAGATCTATGGACAATGTAGATTAGATATGTAGATAGATTAGATCAGATAGTACATAGCATGTGATTCCATCATCATTACAGCCACACACAATGTGATACTTGCACCTTATTGCATTGCGTTCCAGTAGTTTCCATGACTGAATAGCAGAAGTATCATGAGGCTTCTCCATAACTCATATTTCTTATACCAAATGTATTGAACTTACTAAAGGCTCAGTCAGCACCATTCAGTTATGTAGTGTGCTCAGTCATCACTTACAATCTCTATTCAGTAGTATTAGCAAGCAGGACTGTGCATTACCAATCCTTACTCATATGGCATTACTGTAACATTAGTAATCTACTTACAGACATGTATATATATCACTTCTAGAGAGCAGAGAAATAACAAGACACTTACTCCCAGAGTTAGTTGACCTTCCAAATCATTCCCTACTTGTAACTTTTAAACAGCTCTTCTCCGCCAACACTTTGACAGTCCCATAATTTTTGATCAAGTTTGCGCCAAGATGCATAGCCTGGGGTATGATGGGAATATGATGGCCTACATTCAGCGCTTCCAGCTTCTTGATGCTCACATTCCAGACAACCAGATGACCTATCAGGAGTATCGTTGGAATTTTTTGGCTCTGATTCCACAGGCAGCTCGACTATACATTACCGAGGCACTTTGTGCCAATACTAACCCCAATATGTCACACATCTACGACCTGGCCATTGAATGGTCAAAAAATCATCAGCTCACGCAACATACTCAGAATCATCACATACCGTTGATACGCCCAGAAAACAGCTAGGCGCGGAGACACGGCAGCACACAGCCGTTTGCGCGGCCTGCATCCTCCTGAGTGGCAAATCCCCCACTTTCCCAGCGCCGCGAGCACGAGATGTTCACCAAGGTCACGAGGTGTTTGCCAAGGATCCGAGGACTTGCCAAGGGGCAGCAACCCGCTGAAAACATCCGAGGCCAGGAACTTGCACTGGCCTCTACCTTGCAGACACATGCTCATTGCATCGGAGTATGGGCCAGCCAGCCACTAAGTGTTTCGGACGCAGGTCGGACCAATGTTAGAAGGAATTTGACTTGCGGAAGACATTTCATGGAGGCTCCTATCACAACACGCTGTGCAACTCCTGGACGGTGCAGCATTGCCTGCTTGCAACTGTTGGCGCTCTTTCAGTTGCAAAGGCGTGTGTTGGCTCTCTGCCTGGACTAACGCTGTGTCCTGCCAAGCGTTGATATGCTGATCACTTTGCCTCCGTTGGCGGAAGTACTCTGGCGCACTGGTTTCTCGCTCTTGCGTTTAGGATTAGGACAAAGAAGGAAAGGTTTAGGAGATGGGCTTAGGTATATAGAAAGGTGTTGTCTGTACTGCATAAAAGGACAATCCCCCCCCCCCCCCCACTTCTCAGAGTTCTCTTTACACTTTGCGCTCGCGTTGAGGAAGTCTCTTTGTGTCAACAAGCTGTAGCATCTCCTGTGTTGCTCTACTGTGTTCTCTTCTACGTTTAGGTCTGCTGCGCCTACAATTCACAACCCACCTTGTGTTTGCCGCTATTGTCCAACCATTCCACACTTGCCAGACGGTCGCTGTCCTTACTACCCGCGACACAAAGTCCTTCGCCGCTACCCCATCATCCCCGCACCTACGCCTCCACCCAAACCCTCAGTAGTGCCTACTGTCTCCCCCAAGAGATCCACCTCTAAATCCCCTTTTCCAGCGTCGTCCGTCGCCTTGGTTGCAGACTCGCTTGACAATTGCTCTTATTGCAACACTCAGAGCAATCACCCAATTCCCCTGTGCTCCGGACCTTTTGTTCTGCTCCACTGCAACCACCTGCTCGCACTGCATCCAGATTGTTAGCTCTTGCCAGACTTCAAAGGTGATAACCACGAGTGCAAACTTATCCAGTTCAATCTCACAAGCTCCGCCAATGTCATTGTCGGCCACGCTTTCGCCTGTAGCACGCATCACCACTCTGGAGGAGTTGTCCTTCACTATTGCTCCCGTGACCAATCGATCGAGTCAAACTGACTTCGGTCTAGCATAGCCTTACGCGGTGTCTCGTGTCCAATTAGTTCACCCTTTGTCTGCAACTCGTTTGGTTTTGTTGCATTGCTTCTATTCTTAACTGTGTTATTTTACTGCATTACTGTGTTTGTGTTTCATCTTCACTGCGTTGAGCTTACTGCATTTACTTTCACTGCAACTGCGCTTTACAGCAACCACCTTCATCCTCATTAGCAACCGCGTTTTGTGTTTGGGACTTGTACTGCATTTGCATTTACTGTTTGCGACTTTCCGCACGCTGTTTTATTTGAGACTCGGTGTCTCGCGTGTGACCACTTTGTGTTTGTTCTAAGCCTCTTTTGCTTTTGCCGCGCCGCCCCCCTTTTGCCCACGATACGCGTGGTGTTTTGCCCTTCTAGCTCAATTTATACAAAACCTTTATTATCAAAAACCTTGTCACTCCTTGCAGCACAGGTAAACTAGGACTCTAAAGACCACCTCGCACACTTTTGCACTACCGCGCTCCCACACCCTTACACTCCTATTGCCACTTTGTGGTTGGTTGTGTTGTCTTTGGGGTTGTTACTAGTTTCAGAGTGTACCACAGTGTTTCAGGGCATGTTCCAGGGGTAAGAAAGCAGGGGCAATTCTGTAGAAAATAGTTATGGGAAAAATGGGCGAGGAGAGGTGAGGCTTAGTCTACTACAACTGAGTCTTCTACTACAAAGTGGCCTACAATGTGTAAAAAGGAATGTCACTCACAAAGTAACAGTTATGTAGTGTCAAGCTTGAAGAAGGTTTCAGAGTAGAGGAGTGGTAAGAAGAGTTAGCAGTCGGGGCTCATAACCTGTTTGAAAGCTACAAGTGTAGGGGATGACTTGGAAAGTCAACTAACTCTGGGAGTAAGTGTCTTGTTATTTCTCTGCTCTCTAGGAGCGGTATATATACATGTCTGTAACTAGATTACTAATGCTACAGTAATGTCATATGAGTAAGGATTGGTAATGCACAGTCCTGCTTGCTAATACTACTGAATAGAGAATGTAAGCGATGACTGAGCATTCTACATAACTGAATGGTGCTGACTGAGCCTTTAGTAAGCTCAATACATTTGGTATATGAATTATGAGTCATGGAGAAGCCTCATGGGACTTCTGCTATTCAGTCATGGAAACTACTGGAACACAATGCAATAAGGTGCAAGTATCGCATCGTGTGTGGCCATAATGATGATGGAATCACATGCTATGTACTATCTGATCTTATCTATCTACATATCTAATCTACATTGTCCATAGATCTGATCTCCAATGATCAGCAATACAATCTCGCTTTGACAAGAACAAAGAAAGGGAAGTCAATGACATAATTCTCTTTGTTAAACGGAAATGACTAGGGATTGGAAGTGATGGGGGTAGGATAAGTTGGATTGTCAAAGTAAAGCAAAGAAATAGCTAGCTACTAATATGATAAAAAGAATGAGAATAGTAGAGTGTGAAGACCGTTTGTAACAGTTGGGCCATCCACAACAGTTTGCAGAAGCACTCTGGCTCATTGGTTTTTTGCTCTCATGTTTGGACTTAGGACAAAGAAGGAAAGGTTTAGGAGGCAGACTTGGGTATATAAACAGTATTGCATGTACTTCGTTGAAAAAAATACGACCCCCCCATTACACTTTGTGCTTGCGTTGAGGAAGTCTCTTTGCGTCCCTAAGCTGTAGTGTCCCTTGCGTTACTCTACTGCATTCTCAACTGTGTTTATGTCTGCTGCGCCTTCTACTCAAAATCTGTCTTGTATTTGTCACTTTTGCCCAACAGTTCCTCACTTGCCGGACAGTCGCTGCCCTTACCACAACATCCTCCGGCGCTACCCCATCCCCTCTGCACCTACACCTCTGCCCAAACCCCCACTAACGCCTACAGTCTTTTCCGAGAGATTGTCCACTGAATTACCCTTGCCAGCGTTGTCTGTTGCCTCTGTAGCAGACTCGCTCAACAATTGCTCTTATTGCAACACTCAGAGCAATTACCCAAGTTCTGTAACAGTTAAGGTTACACTCACCAGATAAGTGTTAAACTTCAGGGGGAGATAATGAGATAGAGAGTAGAGTGTTGGTGAGAGTGTGTACTGGGGAGTACTGAGTAGTCCTTTATCAACAGAGTGGATAAGACTGAGGGAATATGCCCTCAGGAGTGCCTCTACATATACATGAAGGGGAGGACCCCAGGTACTACCCTAAGACCCCTAATACCTACATGAGTAAGTGAAGTAATCTACCTTACTAAGCATGCCCTATGCCCTAGTGGTGCCACTTCAATAATCAACCAATAGCAATTGTCCCCATGACCTGACCCCATGACCCAGTCCCAAGGCTAGACTTGTTCGAGCTTGTTCTAAGACAAGGATAGACTTTTCCAGAAGGTTCTAAGAACTATGACATCATCTACTAGAATGTTCTACACTATGACATCATAGTTCCAGCATGTTCCACCAGAAAATTCTAGAAGGTTCCTCAAGGTTCCCCAAGGTTCCAGAAGGTTTCAGAGAGTTCTATCATGTGATACACAGATATGTAAAGGAGCACATCAGCGCATCAGAGATAGAGGGCGCATCAGCACATCAATTGATAGGCACTGAGAATAAGCACCGGGATAAGCGCCTGATAAGTGCCAGATAAGTGCTGGGATAAGCGCCTCAATAGATGCTGGATAAGCGCTGAATAAGTGCCAGATAAGCACTTAAATATTCCCAATAATACCATTGCCTGGTAAGGCAAGTCTTGTAGAAACATTGAAAATCTGTGACAATTCCCCTGCAATCTGGTCCCTTTATTCCTATAGACTGTGACTGCCCACCCACGCTGCACCCAGACTGTTGGCTTTTGCCCAATTTCAAAGGAGATAACCATGAGTGCAAACTCATTCAGTTCAATCTCACGAGCTCAGCCAACATCATTGTCGGTCACGCTTTCACTTGCAACATGCACTGCCGCTCTGGAGGAGCCGCCCTTCATTATTGCGCCCGTGACCAGTCAATCAACTCAAACTGACTTTGTTCTAGCTTAGGTGTATGTTGTTTTTGTGTTTAGTTACTAGCCTCTCCCTGCAATTTGTTTATTTTCATTACGATTCTTTCATTTCTAACTGTGTTATTTTACTGTGTTACTGCGTCTGTGTTTCATCTTCACTGTGTCGAGCTTACTGTGTTTCACTTTCACTGTGACTGTGTTTTACAGCAACCCCTTTTATCTTCCTTAGCAACCATGTTTTGGGTTTGTGGCTCATACTGTGTTCTCCTTGCGTTTTGTGACTTATCGCACACTGCTTATGTTGCAACTCTGTATCTCTTGCATGTTCACATCATGTTTGTACTAACCCTCTTTCACCTTTGCTGTGCTTCCCCTCTTGCCTGTGATACGTGTGGTGCTTTGCCCCCCTAGCTCAATTTATACAAAAACCTTTGATATCGAAAACCTCATTGCTCTTCACAGCACAGGTTAACTAGGACTCTAAGACCACCTCACACACTTTATACACATCCGTGCTCCCACACCCTTACACTCCTATTGCCACTTCGTGGTTGGGTGGTGTTGTCTCTAGGGTTGTTACTTTTTTCAGAGTGTGACTCGGCGTTACAGCGGAGAGGTAGGAAGGATGTTCTGCTGCCCGATGAGAGTTGTCAGGATGGGAAGAAGAGCTGCAGCATCTGCTGGAGCTGCTGAAGGAACTGCTGCCAGCGAGTGAGGTCCGGTACGGCTGCAAGGCTTAGCCAAACTGATATGGCCGTCACGTTGGCCATCAAACTCTGGGCAATGTGGAGAATGTTTCAATATCGTGTCACCCGAGATATAGGTGTCTGCCCAAATCCTCTTGCGCCAGTGAGTGAGATGCATATGGCCTGCTTTGGTTTTTGCACAGGCTCCGGGCTGGCCATGTTCACCAAGATGTTTGGCACAGGTTTGCATTTCCTCACCACACCGTTGAGCATGTTCGGAGAAGTTGTTGACAGTGGGTTTCGAACTTTGTACCAAGCCCTGGAGCATTCAATGCATTATTGCAACCAGCTACAATGTTGGCGGGACGCTTTTGTGCACGAAATCCTTGTGCCCTACATACTGATCCCTTCTTGTCCCAACGTTGGAGCTGTCAACATAAACATCGTGCTGGTTCCGTCTCGAGTGTTTCCCGCAGTGACACGGGTCTTCCAGTCCGCAGGGAGAAGAGGGTATAACGAAACGTGCATGGCATATCAAGAAGAAGCAGAAGAAAACAATCAACAAGCAGGGAAGGATGAAAAACTAGAAAGACGAAGGTCGTAAAGAACTTCGTCCACAGCAAGAAAAAACTAGGATGTAGACGGCGGAAAGGGTAGGGAAGGGAGCATGCAAGCAGAGGCACATTTTCACCAAAAGGCGACTATTTTAAAACGTTTACAGTTACACATAATCATTTTTGTTGTACTCTTTCGGACCATCGTGCATGAACATATATGAACATACCGCCGCGCTCGACTACGGACACGAACGCGAATGGCGCCTCACGAGGCGACCAAGACGACAAAAAACCATCCTCCTCCCTTCAAGAGCACGCCGCGCGCCATCGTGTATTCTTTGTGCCCGCATACACACGCAACAGGATAGCAAACGGCGTAAAACAAAAGCTCTCTCATCGGATGGCAGACTACTGAGTGCGTAGACTCGCAGCACCTCCCGCGAGACTCCAAAAACGACGAGCAACCCCGGACTTAGACGCGTGTATGGTGACTGGTAAAAAGAATCCTAGTCGGTCCTGAAGATGCTCATCGTTCCCCACTGACAATACATACTGCTCAGTATCCGAAGCGACCACTGCCTCCACCGACCATGGCAGGAACATTCTTCGCCGCATTAGCCAAGTTGTTCACGTTCCCATGGCCAGTCTGCATCGACGTGGGCACTTGCTGATGATGTCCGTGACCATTCACGTGGTTGTTTCCATTGGATTGCGCAGAGTTGCCGCCTGAGCCGACAAGGGAAGATAGACGAGTGATCTCTTCTCGTGAAGATACCAGCGCCTGCTTGAGAGTCTCGTTCTCGTTCTGAAGGAACTCGACTTTCGCTTGCAGTTGCGCCAGCCACGCCTTCTTGCGTTGTCGGCACTTGAGCGCAGCTATCCCAGGGCGCAATTAGGTCAACGACATTGAACTTATCGCACAGAAAAGTCACTCACCCTGCCGATTCCGTTCCAAGAAATTTCTCCTCTTTTCTTCCTCTGTTTCGGGTTTCTTCGAACCACCTTTCTTCTGGCTCTGACCCGCGCCTGTACTGCTTGGGCCCATCATCAAATCATCGTCATCCTCCTCTTCCTCCTCGTTCATGTCGTTCATTTCGATGCTGGCAGTTGAAGCTCTCCGTCCGTTACTCGAAGTCGTTTGGCTTCGTGTTCTCTTGCCATTGGCTGCAGCTGGCTGTTGTATGACGACGGGGAGTGGCGCGGCAATAACAGGTGACTCGACGTCGTAGCTCTTCCGCTTCGTGCCTCGTTTCGCAGTTCCATTCGTGTTTTTTGAAGTCGCCACGGCCGTGCCACTTAGAGCAGCCGCTGCCTCCTCCTCTCGCTTTGTCAACTCCTGATGAGCTTGAGAAAGCAGGAACAGGCCGTTCGTCGCTGTCTGTGCAGCGTTGTTCGCCGACGTAGCGACGAAGCTGGCATTAGTGTTCAGCGCCGGCGCCGCGTTAGTGCCGTTGCTGGGACCGGTGTCTGATCGCGACGGATAGCCAGCTGTGACGGCCGACATGGACAGGGGTGACTGTGCGTGGTTGTGTGCCTGGTGTTGGGCAGCGAGGACTCCGGTTATGGCGGAGAGTGTGTTGGGGGTTATGGTGCCGGCGACCCCTGAGAGACTTGGGGTGCCGTTCGTGTTCATGACGGAGGAGAGGAAGGCAGCGGTGTTCGGAGAAGCGGGTGGGAAGGAGACTGGGCCACCGAGGAGGGGAGTGAGGCCTGTGCCAGGGGTGAGTCCCACACGCGGCGTGAGGCCAGTTCTGAAGGCAGCGGGGTCAAATGCTGCAAGCGGCTGTTCCGACTGTTGTTGTGGGCCAGTGAGCATGGCGGGCGAGAGGGGGCCGGAGCGGAGAGAATTTGAGAAGGAGGAGGAGGAGAATGCCCAGGAGTAGTGGGCATCGTTGGGTGAAGCTATGGAGGCGATGGGAGGGAGAATAGTTTTGTGGTTGTCGGGAGGGGTGGTAGTTGCTGTGACAGAGGACTTGTCTGCCGAGCCTGGTCGGGATTGTGGCAGGACATCGTTCGAGTCAGCGATGGAGGTGGGTGAGTTGCGCTGGGTGCGGACAGAGGAGTCGTTGGAGGGGCGAGCAAAGGACTGCTCGAAGGGGTTGGGTTCGAGGTCAAAGTTGCTGCGGTTTGGGCGGGGTGGTGGGCGCTGTTTTGAGGCGGGGTCGACGACGTCAGAGGCGGGGGAGGCGACGGACGACGGGGACTTGATGAGTTCTGCGGGCATGACGTGTGTCGTGGGGGCCGACGACGACGATGATGATGATGATGTCGTGTCGGTGTCTGTGGAGATAAGAAAAGAATTGTTACTGAGGTAAGAGAGGATAAGAAAAAGAGATACTTACTATGGATGAAGGGGAGACGATGACGATGGGATGGGGGAGAGGAGAGCAACGTCGGTGTGCATTCCCCTCCCATTATGACGTCCATCGCGTCATCTTTTTTCGAGCTCCGACACGATCAGGTGCCTAACTCTCAACACAGGTGCTCCGCTCCCATGTGCTCCGCCGCCCGCCTTGGGCTGACCCGCCCCTCTCTTTGTCGCCGCCTGCGTGCTGTTCGTCATGCTGCTCATCGCGACTGGCAGCGCCCTCCGAGGTGACAAATGCCCGCACATCGAGTGCGTCGCTGCCTGGAAACCGTTCACGTCCGTTCAGGACTTCACTTTAGCCGCAATACAATGCCACCAGCCAGACCCAGACCCAGATTGTTTTCCGACAACATCAGAACATCCTCCCTCATAAAATCCAATACGCCCATTCCCATGCCCATCCTTCACCACGTTCCCGCTTGCCGACCTCGCCGTTCACTTTCACGATGCTGGATGGCCTCGTTGCATGAATTCTCGCGTATCCAATCGCCATCGCCGGAAGAACAATGACTAGCTACAGTCACTACGGAGGTCAACTCATCCTAGCACAATCGTTGTGCCCCTCGACGATCCTCACTGCTCCTGCCGGATCCTCGACAATCTCTCCGTGCCCTCTTGGTTCAGCAACAGCATTCGTCCCCGGGACAGATGTTCGCACGCATACACAGACGGGTAACTCATTGTGGTTCATCCGCTCCCCGAGCCTTGTATTTATCATCCCCGTCGTTTGTTCCAGGTGCGCACGTTTCCGCTCATGTTTGCGAACGATAGCTCTCATTTTTACCACATAGATCCGAATATATGAGGTACTGTCATGACAGCCTACGCACGGTACCGAACCAGCCACTGCCATCCTCGCCTCGTTCGTCTCAGTACGTTGGCGCTTCACAATGGACCCACTGTTTCTTCCCGCCGACGTCCCCTTGATCAACACTAATCAAGGTTCAGGAGATCGACCCCCTTCTTCGCCAGAATTCGCAGCCAGGAGGTCCAGACTCCAAGGCTTCAGGAATGAATATTGAATGACCCTTCTGCTGCGGGACAAACTCGGGGGCCTCGCGATTCTGTCGTGGCTCGTAAAGTTGCCGGATTAAGTTGATTTTTTGCATCAAATTGAGATTGGACGACAGCCCTGCCCGCCTGATCCGCGCCAGAGCTCCGAGTGTTGGAAAAAAAGTTTGTGTTTTTAGCTTTCCGGAAAGTATGGGGAAACGATGATCCTACCCTCATTTTGTGATTGCAGACAGCATCCCATTTCCGCTCGTGTATACGAACGTGCTGTGGCTGCTGGAAACTTTACAAGTTAGTCTAGTGCGTGTCGTCAGTCGACCTCGAGGCACACGCATGAATGATACTTACGAGTTGCGCACCATTTGAGTACATGACGTAGGAGACATAATGATAGCAACCAACACAACGCGGGGGACGTATATCGATATTCATATATAGTAGAGTTGTCAGATCTGACATGCATCACTAGGCTGAGTCCCTGGCAATGTGAGAACGTCGAGGCAAAGGCCCTATGTAGCGTCGTCCTTCTGGTGCAACGAAGCCAAGCGACGTAGGGCAGCTGACAACTGGCTGTCCCCTGAAGGATATCGATTTGAATGGAAGAGCCAGGTCCAGACGACGGTGTGTGTGTTGGACGGGCGCTCCGAAATACGAATGAATGATTGGATAGAAGAGTGTTGCAGTCGTGGGACGCGAGGGCCTAGATCCAGACCCTGTCCCCTCCCAGTGCTCATCGATTCACAGTGGTCGCAGGCGTTCACATCGGTGAGGGCCACAACCTGGCGCACCTTGCAATGCTTTCGTAGTGGCCGTGACACTTGGCCAAAACCATGGGTGTCAACGTGTCTGTGGGTGTTTGCTGCGGACCACGAGTCGTGGAGTGTAATTTAGCATGGGATTCTTACCTAGACGGCGGAGAGTTTGATGAGGATAGACACAACTGTAGCGACGATCTCCTGTTAGCCAGGACAATGAACACCACAACGCCTAGAGTCAGATGTTCTTGTGTGTGGAAAAAAACCTCAGAGTTTGAGAAAAGGAGCTGTCTGTGGCATCACGTCCACGGTCGAGCAGAACGGCCACCTGTATACGTCAGTACACAACTCGGAGGCGTCGACGTCCTTGCCCTTGTCAAGGCTGAGAACTTGACAACTGAAGGAGCTAAAGCTTGTACGACGCACGGGCCGCCTTTGGGCCGCTCCCAATATCGCGCAAAAGGACCCGGGTAAGGACTCACCGGGATGCCCAATAAACACCGTAACTGCTGCGTTCAAAGGGAGACAAAAATAAGCAAAGGAACCTTGGCTTGGTCCAAGCTTTGTGTGTGAGTCGCATCGCAGGCAGTGAGCCACCGGGCAGAGTCCACACGAAGCGGGATGAGATCAAGCGTCGAACTTACCTCGGACAGAGAGGAAATCGGCGCAGTCGCTACACTCTGTACGTAAACGCAAAGCCACGCAGCGGCATACCTTATCAAGCAGCCTCGAGTTCCTGGATGGAACCAGACGAGAAGAGAACTATAGATATGCAGCCGAGGTCGAGGCCATATGTTGACCATTCGCTGCGAAGTGGAACCTCTCTTACGATTGGTCGTCCTAATAAGTGACAAGGCGGTGGGTATAGAATGCCCGCGCAAGAACACGCCGCACATAGACGGGGGGTGGTTGGGTTCTCGGCGTCTGGTAATAATGTCATCTTCATAAGGTGTAGCTGAAAGAACTCACGTCTGACGAGTGCATGAGATTGGTTCCGCGGAGCAGTCCTGCAACTCGACACGTTGTTGAACCGGAGATTGTGAGAGGAGAAAGGCAGGCAGCACGCAACTTGGAGCTTCTCTGCTAATTGAATGGTGAGGAGATCAAGTAGATGGATCGATCATAATCGAGCAAGAAGAAGCTCACGTTAATGACTATGCATGTGCATATGACCGAGGACGTTGTACGGCGGTATTTGAGCCTTCAAATTAATATGGATCGTTAGGACAAAAGGGCTCGCTACACTGCACGTTAGCCCTGAATTCCCATCGTGGATATCGCGTGTATATTAGTGATATCCATCCGATATCCACCCTATATCCATTCACACTTATTTCCATGCAATAAAAATGTAATATCCATAAGATAGACCCAGGTCATTTTCGACTACATCACGTGTCTCAAAAGCTGTCACTCGTTGTCACGTCGAATAAGTCTTGAATAAAATGATAACTGGGTTATAAGCTCAATGTAGACATAAGTGCGATGAAACAAAAATTATTCTGACCAAGCCAAGGGCCGCGAACCTCACAGCTGCAATTCAGCATGAGCGAGCCAGCGAAACGGAAGCGAGGAATCTCTCAGTCTATCACTGAGTGGGGTGGGCAGGCAAAACGGAAGGTCTCAGGGCTTTTGAGCCGCTGGCCCTCGAATGAACAGCCTATAGGCGACAAAGTGAGTTTATCACTGCAGCATAGAAAGCAGGCTCGGAGGGTGAACTTACTTGTCTTTTCTAGAGAGGAGCACGGCCCTCAGTGGACGCGCAGCAGGGTACTCGAGGCGAGGTCTCCGAGTCCGTGAGCTCTGATGTGCTCAATATTAGCACTGTAGTCGGAAATCAGCCAATGTCTACAAATTCTGAAGAAATCCACTCTACCGCTTCAGCACCTTCTGAAGACAATCCAACACTGTCTCGTGTGTCTAGCACCTCGTCGTTTGGTCGCTTTTTGAATACAAGTCAGCTCAGAATTCGGCTTCAGTCCACTTTTGAGGAAATCGCTACACCCACCTGGTCATCCCGTTTCACGGCCTCTCCTGGATCATCTGTCGTCAACCTGCCTTCTAGAACAACTTCTCCCAGTCCATATACTCTATCCAACACTTCGTCCAACTGGTCGTCGAGCCGAGGCAGCTTGATCAGCTTCGCGAGCGATGCCATCTCGGAGAGCTCGGAGCCGGGAGTCTCAGAACCTGTCATTGTCGAAATTGATGCTATTGAGCGGGAATCAGACAATGAAGGCGCTGCGAAGGAAAGAGAGGCTGAGCTAGAGTCAATGGCTAGCACGGAAAGGAGCAACATACCCGCGCAATGTACAACTTCGGCCTATACTCCACCCCCCGAAGTAGATGAAGCTCGCCGTGCCTGGGAAGATCTGAAGGCATTGCTTCACCCTCGCAAACCTTCGGGAAAGGGGAAAAAGCCTTTCGAAGGTGGTGACGTCCTGCAGAGACGTATGGAGATGATGAGGATGTTCCTTTGGCTGTACATCACAGGAGACTCACCGGGCTGGATTGATGCTTCAATGCGCACGGCTGTTGCTAATGAGGGTGGAATAGCTCTCGCACGTCGTCTCCGGGAATGGACCCGAAGATTCCTTAGTGATCGTCATGATCTACCTGTCAACCGCCATGGCATGTGGAATATGTCAGCGCTGGAAAATGAGGACCTAGAGGTGGCACTTAGCGAACATCTGCAATCTGTCGGACAGCACGTTCGCGCTCTTGATATTGTCGAGTTTCTCGCGGAGCCGGACAATCAAACACGCTTCGGGCTAAAGAAGACCATCGGACTTTCGACTGCCCAGGGTTGGATGCACAGTTTACGGTATAGATGGGCTCAGATTCCGAGCGGGCAGTACGTTGATGGTCATGAGCGCGAAGACGTCGTTAAATATCGCCAAGAGGTGTTCCTGCCAGCGTTGGAGAAGCTGCGGCCATTGTTACGACAGTTCGATGCTAATGGGGATGAAGTTGCACGTACCGATCCTGAGGGAAATCACGGCATTGATCCATCCCGGCGAACTGTCATCTGGTGGCATGATGAATCAACCTTCTACGCAAACGATTGCCGTAAGGTACGATGGGTACATGAAGGCGAAAAGGCTGTACCTCGAGCGAAAGGCGAAGGTGCATCGCTAATGGTTTCGGACTTTGTCTCTGCGGACTACGGCTGGCTGCAATCTGCGGATGGAAAGGAGTCAGCTCGTCGATTGTTCCGTCCCGGAAAGAGCAGAGACGGATACTACACAAATGCGGATATTTTGAAACAAGTTGAAGCTGCCATCAAACTGGTTCGTCAAGAGTGGCCCAACGACGACCATTGCTTTGTTTTTGACAATGCTCCCACTCACCTGAAACGAGCCGATGATGCTCTCTCTGCGCGCAGCATGCCGAAGAATTCCTCAAACCCGGAGAAGAATTTTGGGGTTGACAGTACCGTATTGGCGGATGGGAAGCCTGTATACGGCCCTGATGGAAAGCTTCTCAAGGAGCGCCGTCCAATGACAGATGGACTTCTATCAAACAGCGTTGTTCAACCGCTTTATTTCCCATTGGATGACCCTGACCCTGCACGTCGTGGCGCATTCAAAGGTATGGCAACAATTCTCACCGAGCGGGGCTACGAGAATGCACATCAGCTTCGTGCGCAATGTCCAAAATTTCAATGCCCGCCGCCTGTGAATGGTCTCGCACCTTTGGAATTCTACTCGGCCAACCCATGTTGCTGCCGTCGCCTTCTCTTTCACCAGCCGGACTTTACAGATGCAAAGTCCCTTCTTGAGCTTCAGTGCGAGAAGGAAGGTGTTGGCTGCCTGTTCCTCCCAAAATTCCATTGTGAGCTCAATCCCATTGAGCAGTGCTGGGGCTACTCGAAGCGGATTTACCGCAAGAATCCGGCCTCAAAGAAGGAGGCAGATCTTCAAGCAAATCTCGTTGCGGCTCTGGACTCGGTGCCCCTGAAATGTATTCGCCGGTAAGTAACTATTCTATTCATGCATACCACGGCTGTTCTGACCATCTCGATCCAGTTTCCATACCCGAGCCCTGCGCTTTTCGGATGCATACCACAAGGGCCTTAATGGAAAGCAGGCTGCTTGGGCTAGTAAGAAATATTCCGGCCATAGAGTGATTCCTAATGATGTTTTCGAACGTCTCACAGCCGAAAACATGGTTTAAAATTTTGTCTGATATTTTTTCAACGTACACTACAATGAATATATGATTACTGAGTATGTTCAAGCGCAAGTACGACGCGCAGAGGCTTATCGGAACGGCGCACGTGATAATCACATGACACGTCACGGTGTGACGATAGTAGTCGAGAATGACCTGGGTCTATCTTATAAGCTCCCATAACTATAATCCAGACGCGCAAGGAGTGCCTGTCGGCATTCTCCCTGCAACCATGAATTCGACAAACGCGTCATAACTCCACACACGGCACCACAGAAACTCATTGATCAGAAACCCAGGCCCGCTGATACGCCCGGAAATCGGCTAGGCGCGGAGAACCGGCAGCAGCCCGCCATTTGCGCGGCCCGCGTCATCCTGAGCGGCAAGTCCCTCCACTTTCCCAGCGTCACGAGCACGAGGAGTTCACCGAGGTCACGAGGAGTCCGCCAAGGATCCGAGGACTTGACAAGGAGCAATGCGCCGGAAACATCCGAGGCCGAGGAATCGCACCGAACTCTGACACACAGACACGCCCCTTTTTGCATCGGAGCATGGGCCGGCCAGCCACCAAGTGTTTCGGACACGGGTCGGACCAACGGTAGAAGAAACTTGACGCGCGAACCCCGTTTCAGGAAGACTCCTATCACGCCACGCTGTGCAACTCCTGGACGGCGCCTCATCACCTGCTCGCGACGGTTGGCGCCTCGGCAGCGCAAGGGCGCGCGCCGCGACTCCGCGTCGACCAACGCTGTGTCCCGCCGGGTGTTGACTCACTGGACATTTTGCCTCCGCAGACGGAAGTATTCTGCCACCCCGTTTCCTCGCTCTCGCGTTTGGGTTTAGGACATAGAAGGAAAGGTTTAGGAGAGGGTCTTTAGGGTATATAAAAAGGTGTTGCTTGTACTGCGTAGAAATAATCAATCAATCCCCACCCCAGTTTCCAGAGTTCACTTTACGCTTTGCGCTCGCGTCGAGGGAGTCTCTTCGCGCCCATAGCTGTAGCTGCTTCTGCGTTGTCTCACTGCGACCTCTTCCACGTTTATGTCCTCTGCGTCTACCAACGACAACCCGCCTCGAGTCTGCCGTTACTGTCCCACTGTTCCCCATCTACCCGACAGTCGCTGCCCTTACCGCCCGCACCCGCGCGAGGTTCTACGCCGTTATCCCATCATCCCCGCGCCCACGCCGCCGCCAGAACCCTCAGCAGCGCCTACGGTCTCCCCTGCGAGATCAACTCCTAAATCACCCTCGCCAGCGTCGTCCGTCGCCTCCGTCGCGGACTCGCTTGATAACTGCTCCTATTGCAACACTCAGAGCGACCACCCAATTCCCCTACGTTCAGGACCTTTCGTCCCGCTTGACTGCAATCGCCCGCGCGCGCCGCACCCAGATTGCTGGCTATCTCCAGACTTTGAAGGCGAGGATCACGAGTGCGAACTAGTGCAGTTCAATCTTACCAGCTCTACCAACGTCGTTGTTGGCCACGCATTCGCCTGTAATACGCATCGCCGCTCAGGAGGTGTTGTTCTACACTACCGCCCCCGCGCGCAGTCTGCCGAGTCCAATTGACTGCAATCTCACATAGCCTTCTGCTGCGACTCGCGCGCCATTAGCTTATCTTTCTCTTACGTTTCCTTTCGGCTTCGTTATACTGCGTTTGCTTTTTAACTGCGTTATTTTACTGCGTTACTGCGTTGCGTTTCACCTTCACTGCGTTCACTTTCACTGCGCCCGCGTTTTACAGCGACTTCTTCATCTTCACCAGCGACCGCGTTTTGTGTTCGAGATTCCTATTGCGCCTGCGTTTTCCATCCGTGTCTCCCCGCGCGCCGTCTTACTACAAGTCGCGACGTCTCCCGCGCGTTCTCTTTGAGCCACGCTATAACTCTTTTGCTTTCACCGCGCCAACTTGCCTTTTTACCCGCGATACGCGTGGTAGTTGCCCGCCTAGCTCCCTGCGCATACACTTTATCATAAACCTTGTCGCTCTTTTTAGCACAAGTAAAACTAGGACTCTAAGACCACCTCGCACACTTTAACACTTCCGCGCTTCCACACCTTTACACTTCTATTGCCACTTCGTGGTTGGTTGTGTTGTCTTTAAGGTAGTTCTTAGTTTGAAGCGTGACTCAGTGTCTCACCGCTCTTCCCCAAGTGCGCGCCTGTACACCTTTGTTCTTTCTCTGATGCATCGCGATGTCTCAGCTCGTTCCTCACTCCCTCCCTCTTGTTGTCGCGTCTCACCCTGTGTTGCTCCGTCGCTGATGGAGTTGCCCACGCCGTTCAGGTCCAGCTCTACTGCAGTCACCCTACTCTGTTGTCTTCTTAGGACCGCTAATAGAGCCCTTCCGGTGAGTGTATGCGGTGCCTTCGTCCTAGTTCCACATTGCTGACCCAAATACGTACATAATGTCTCAATCATTGGTGACTGATAACGTGCACTGTGTCCGCCAAATCCGGTCTTCCACCTCATCCTCTTTTGCCAGGCACGTACGAAGGCCGGGCACCGATGTTTTGTCGGCGGGTATGCATGTAGGTCTCAACCGTGCGGAACATATTGTTGTTTCGGTCTCCGGCTTGGACCACGACGCTTTCCAATTAATTTGTGAATGCGTCGACCATGTGGCGTGCTGCTTCGGGAGTCTTGCTGCCACGCTCCCAGAATCTACGTGAGATTGTGAGTATTTGCGCTGATGCTTGCTGAGCTCACTGACTGTCTAGTGATCTCGCCGAGGATAATTAATGGTAAAACCATGGTCAACTTTTTTCATGATGAAAAGGTTGCCACCGACACGCGCGCTGACGGGTTTTTGTTTCTCTGACCAGGCGGTGCCCTTCAACTCATGACACTCTCAAAAAGACTGGCGCACATGAACTGCAAGTTCGATTCCCCGTTCCCTTTAGCTCTTGTGTTAGATTCCGCTCCGGACAACAGAAGCATGCAAGCGTTCGTAACCACCATTGTCGCCACACCAAAACCCGGCACTCAAACTCCTTGCAAAACTGTTCTTTACGCTCGTGTACTGCGCGTTCCACATCAACTACGGCTACCGTGATGGCTTTTTGGCAGAGCTAGGAAAGCATTTGAACTCGCACAACCTCATTCCATTCCGGCGTTTGGATCAGACTGCCGCCGCCGAGCGAAGCAAGGACGCGGCCACATGGCAGTGGTTAGTATCTCGCGTCTACATGTGTTCAGACACGGACGAGATCACTCCTCTGGAATCTGTCTTGGCTCATGGCAAAGACGCGAAAAGGTTGGGATACGACGTCCGGATGGAGATTTTTAGGGATTTGCAGCATGTGTCTCATGCGAGGGCGGAACCGGAGAGGTATTGGACGGCAGTGCAAAGGCTGTGGGACGATACGCGTTCTGTGAAGGTGTGTGCGAAGCTATGAATTATAGGTTGTTGGTACGCATTGATTACTAGGTCTTTCGTCTGCTGATGCAGGGTCTCATTGCACTCAGAGCGATGTCGCTGCTAATGTCTACGTCACGCATTCTATGTTTGTGTGACCGTCCGATGCGGGCATAGTTTTGTGCGCGTTGATTGGACTGGTCATGGTTCATGATAACTATTTGAGTCAGACCGTACAACGTGCTGTAAAGCCGCCGCTGGCTTGCAATGAAGGTTCAATCACCAGCCGCAGTTTCCAATAGAAAACCAACTGACAACACTGTTTATTTATGCACAACAAAGTGGCTAGAAGTTTGTCGCTAGCGCAGGCCTCGCAGCTCCGCAGCGACCCTCATCTGCACGACATCGACATCGATAACGGCTGCGACATCCCCCACTTGTCCCTCAGGCGTCGTTTCACCCACATTACATGTCTGAACCTGACACCTTGGCCTACATGACTGACGACTTCGCCCTCCCCCGCTGGAACACCCAGCAACCCAACGATGGTCTTTCCTCCTCCGCACAGGCCGCTCAGTCAGCTGCCCAAGCTTCTGCTTATATGTACGGCCCAGGGCCGCCTCCTCCTTCTGGCGTCCCAAACAACCGGCTACCAGCCATGCAGCAATCTCCTACAAGTGCATCTAGGCAGCCTTGTATCAACCAGCTTCTTGACGAGAACCAACAGTACGCAATGAACTCTGCTGCCTATACACCCCCAGGACCGGCTTTATCCCGCAGCGCCTCGTTTGGCGGCGCCGTTGGGGCAGGTTCTCGAGCACGACACCACCATATGCAGGAAGACTTCGAAGGAGCATTCAATGTCGATCCCGTTTCTCCGCAGCGGCAGGCAGCACAAAACGTGTCGCAGCACACTCAAAACTCGTTGTACTCACCAAGTGTCGCATATCACCAATCTCCCGCAACGAGCTCGACCCGTACTCACCTCAGCAAAACCAGTACAACCCGCCAGTTTGACAGCAATGCAAGGAGTACGGGAGCAAGGTGAGCTCAACGTTCGCAGCAGCTGTCTGCATTACTGATCATGATAAATCCAAATTACTAGTTGTGTTCATGGCGCGCGCGCGAATCCCATTCATCATGCGTCGTCGTACCTCACGAGTATACGTATACTAGGTACATGTACATTAGTATTACAGGTCAATGTATACTGTACATGCATGGTCAGCTCGCGCGTGGTGTGCAATGGCATAGTGGCCAAAAATCAATTAAATTCTGAATATTAATGTACTGCCCAATTATAATTATCGCTGATCAGGCGTCTACGTGGATATTGAATGGATACAGCATGGAAATTCCAACTATTCTAGGCTCTATCCACGCAATATCCATTCTGAGAAGTGCATGGATATTGCGTGGAAATTTTCCATATCCACACAATATCCATCGTTGATATTCACGTCTAACGTGCAGTGCTACGCAGTATTTGTAGGTAAATCTATGTGTAAAAAGGCAACGTGGTTGTAATCCATAATATAATGGGCAAAAACGCTTATTACAACGTATTGCGCGTGTAAGCGCTGGAGTTGAAATCCGAGAGGAGGTCCTCTCAACAGCACAACTTCGGTGATTGGATAAGATAGAAAATGAGCTCAAGGCTGTTTTGAAGCGCAGAGTTAAGCTGTTGAGGTCAATACAAGGTGAATTGGCAGAGATGGCAATCACTGGCATGGAGGTGAAGTTGTGTACTGCCATTGAGAACAGCACACCATGTCCAGTATATGCAGGTGAAAGGTTTAATCATGCTGTGATATGACTCAAAAGTAGATTCTGAGGTTTGTAATACATTTTGGACGTGAAAAAAAGAGATAATGACTAAGGATGTAAGGAGGAGAACCGGCGCTTGGTGCATGTGGTTAGATGCCAGGAAGTGGGATTTGCACCCTGTTATCAATGTATGCTCGCTTCGCTTGCAATCACATGCATATTACTTTGTTGAATTGCGCTGCAATCATTGACAATTGCTAGGCAAAATGAAGGGTGTGGATCCCGCGTGAATCGTACAGTGCCCCGCACTCAAAACCAACCTCTTGATGCTCAATTTTTTGCTTTGACATCTCGGCCTTTGTAGTGTGAAAAAACAAGTCAAAAACATGTACAACGTAGAATAATACCTTATAGGTGCTGACCTATCTCAATGCTTTTGTCCTGCACAAGTTTTCACAGCCAATTCCCTTTTTAGGCAGGCATTTATTTAGCACTTAAATACTATATCAGGTAATTGTAACAGATAAGATTACACTCACCGCAGAGTTGTCAAACTTGAGGGGGAGATAGTGAGATAGAGAGTAGAGTGTGGGTGAGAGTGAGTACTGGGGAGTACAAAGTAGTCCTTGATTAACAGAGTGGATAAGACTGAGGGGATATGCCCTCAGGAGTGCCTCTACATATACATGAAGGGGAGGACCCCAGGTACTACCCTAAGACCCCTAATACCTACATGAGTAAGTAAAGTAATTTACCATACTAAGCATGCCCTATGCTCTAGTGGTGCCACTTCAATAATCAACCAATAGCAATTGTCCCCATGACCTGGCCCCATGACCCAGTTCCAAGGCTAGACTTGTTCTAGCTTGTTCTAAAACAAGGCTAGACTTTTCCAGAAGGTTCTAAGAACTATGACATCATCTACTAGAATTTTTTACACTATGACAACATAATTCCAGCATGTTTGACAAGGTTCCAGAGAGTTCTATCATGTGATACACAGATAAGGAAAGGAGCACATCAGCACATCAATGGCGGAGTGCGCATCATTTGATAAGGACCGACATAAGTGCCAGGATAAACACCCATGTGCACCTCAGATGGTTGCATCAACATCCCATCAATACTGTTGCCTGTTAAGGCAAATCTTGTAGAAACATTGAAAATTTGTGACACAATGGCAAGGTTAGCTAGCCAATAGGAAAAGAGACTGAAGGCGTGAGGACAGAGGACATGGGGAGATGGTCAATGCGTAAGAGAAAAATAGAGAAGGAGTTGAACCCAAAGTAGGGAATGAATAGGGTTGGACCCAATGGAGTGAGATATAGAAGAGCTGAGGGTAGAACCAAGGCAAGGGCAACCAATTGGAGTTAGGTCCGGAGTATCAGTAGAACAAGAATAGAGCTGATGACATAATAGTCCATGTTGAATGGCAGCAATGAGAAACCATGAGTGATGAGGAAAAAACAAACTGGACTTTCAAGGCAAGAAAAGGCATGAAAGATAGATAGCCACTAGATTGATTCCAAAAGAAGAATAGTAGGGTGTGGAGACTGTTTGTAACATTACCTCCTTTTTGAGAATTGTTTTCTGCAAGGTGGCATTACGAACTGTCTTCACACCCTGCTATTTTCATTTTTTAATCACAATAGTAGCTGGCTGTTCCTCTGCCTTTTCTTGCCTTGGAAGTCCAGTTTGTTTTTTCCTCGTTCCTCATTATCTCCGTTGAACACAGACTGCTATGTCATCAGCTCTATTCTCTTTCTACTGCTACTTCAGACTTAGCCCTGATTGGTTACCATTGCCTTGTTTTTACCCTCAGCCCTTCCATAACTCTGTTACCACTCCTTTGGGACCAGCCCCATCTATTTCCTGTTTTGGGTTCACCCCCCTTTCTATTGTTCTCTTGCACCTTGTCCATCTCTCCATTGTCCTTTGTTCTTACGCCTTGATGGCCTCTCCTCCTATTGGCTTGCTGAAGTAGCTGTTGCTCTTTGTCTGTTGTTCTTCCTTCAAATTCCTCTGATTTGTTACCACTATGTTGGACCTGGTCCATAAGTAGTTAGGTCAACATGTACATATAACCACTAGACATGGGGCTAGAACCTCAGTCTATCCACTTTGTATCATTATTCCTTCCACCAATCCATCATCTGTCTACCATTGTGCTTGACAGCAAACACGTGGCCTAGACCATTATTTGACCTTGTGTGACACAGACACAGAGCTCGACATGATAAAAAGGGACACAAAGTGGAAAACAACAAGGAGGTGGTGGTAGGCATGAAGCACAATACTTTCACTGGCTATAAATCTTATGCAGATGTCTAGCCCAGTAAAGACCAAGTTAGTATTCTGCCCACCAGCTATGTAGTACAGAGGGGATTTGCTTACCTAGCCCAGTAAAGACTAAGAGGTCAAGATGGGGGGGGGGGGGGGGGGGGGGGGGCTAGGAGTGTACATGCTGCTGTATATATAGACTTCAAGGACCTGCACACAGACCATGTTAAGGGCAGGCTTTGCAAGAAGCCGTGTGAACAAAGAACAATAGAACTACCTATGTACCCAAGGCTGTCAGAATGAAGCACAAACGTAGGCCTGGATTTTGTGTACCTCACATTTTACATTTTGAATGCTAACAGTGCTTATCTTAAGGACCTGATCATGTTGCCCCGAAAAAGCTAGGAGAGCCAAAGAAGCCTATCTTCACAAGGAAGGAGAATGCCTCACTCAAGCAGCGCATCGAGATTCTAGATTGGTATCATAAGGAAGGAAGAAATCAGTCAAAAACGGCCACACATTTCAACAAAATCTATCCAAACTTGCACATTAAGCAGCCTCTCGTCTCAGACTGGGCTAAGAATGAAGAGAAGTGGCGGAAATGTTGGGAAGAGGCATCTGGCTTGCAGTCCCATGCAGCAAAGTGAGCTTGACAGCCACAACATCCGGGTGTTACAGAGATGATGGATTTATGGGTCACTCAGGTGTTGGTGCACGGAATTCTCCTGACAGGTGAGTGACATGGATAGTCCAACAGAGACCGGATTTTTCCAATAATGTCACCAGTTTACAGCCTTAGGCGCCTATCTAGAGCGTGACATGGATAGTCCAACAGAGACCGGATTTTTCCAACAATGTCACAAGTTTACAGCCTTAGGCGCCTATCTAGAGCGCTTATTTTCCGGCTAGGAGTGTTACCGGACCTAACCCTAACCCGGGTCACGTGACATCCTGCCTTATTTATCAATAGTCCAGACCCAAACCCTAGACTCAATCTGGAGCGGTTCCAGATCAACCTAGGCTATTGTTCTATTGTTCAACTTCCATTGATAGGGATTCCCCAGGGATTCCCCCAGTTTCTATTGTTCTATTGTTCTATTGTTCTATTGTTCTAGCTCTATTGTTCTACGTACCCTGGTCCTTGACAGTTACTCAGGTCCTTGACAGTTACCCTGGTCCCTTATTGTTCTATTGTTACTCCAGCCCCACAGTTACTCCAGTCCCTAGTGTGGGAACTGGTGCACAGACCATCCAGACACAGTATATATAGTACCCCTTACCCTCCCTGGTTCTGCATCTTGACCTCTTTGTCATTTGCACTGCCAGGTGAGTTACTGCATGTAACTTAGTATCATACCTTATTAACTTCGTCATTTGCACTGCCAGCCAGTATCCGGCCTCTGTGCCTGCTTGCCTGCTCATCATCGACTCTGACCTTGTTGTCGTCGTTGGAGATCCCTTTCCTTTTCCACCATCATCCATTCCACCCTTGTTTAGGGTTTAGCAGTATAGCAGCAGTCGCTCCGCGACAGCGAGGTGTTGCAGCAAAAATAGTCAAGATTTGCAGACCTGATTGGTATCCCTCAGGACGAACGGCTGACCCTCAGTGATGGCTGGTTGTTGAGGTATAAGAGGCATCTTGGGCTCAAGCAGTACAAGCATCATGGCAAAGCTGGGTCTACAAGTAGAGAGGATGTGGAGAGGGAGCAAAAGTGGATTCAGGAGTTGATTGCACAGTATGGCTACGAGCTGCATGATATTTTCAACATGGACAAGACTGGTCTCTATTATGTGTGCGTACCTTGCTTTTCTTTTCTGCATCAATTGCTGAGCTTGGCTCATATGCAAAGTCTTCCACCTGATCAAGGACTCTCAGACAAGAAATACTCAGGTGTGAAAGGGAGGAAGGTCCAGCTCATGTACACATTTATGTCAAATGCCAATGGTTCAGAGAAGCTGCCGCTGCTCATCATTGGGAAGGCTTTCAGACCAAGGGTGTTCAAGAAAAACAAAGGCCCACAGCTTGGCTTTCAGTATTGTCACAACGCAACTGCTTGGATGACCACAGACCTGTACCAAGAATGGATCTTGCAGTAGGATAAAGACCTCGGGAAGCAGAAGCGCAAGGTGATTCTGCTTCAAGATAACTTCTCTGGCCATGTTCCTCCTGATGACCTGCAGAACATTTGGGTTGCCAATTTTGAGCCAAATCTTACGGCACACATTCAGTCAATGGACCAAGGAATTATTTGGTGCTTCAAAGCACATTACTGCATGATGAAACACATCCAGCGCTGAGACACTTAGTCACACTTCAAACTAAGAACAACCTTAAAGACAACACAACCACCCACGAAGTGGCAATAGAAGTGTAAAGGTGTGGAAGCGCGGAAGTGTTAAAGTGTGCGAGGTGGTCTTAGAGTCCTAGTTTTACTTGTGCTAAAAAGAGCAACAAGGTTTATGATAAAGTGTATGCGCAGGGAGCTAGGCGGGCAACTACCACGCGTATCGCGGGTAAAAAGGCAAGTTGGCGCGGTGAAAGCAAAAGAGTTATAGCGTGGCTCAAAGAGAACGCGCGGGAGACGTCGCGACTTGTAGTAAGACGGCGCGCGGGGAGACACGGATGGAAAACGCAGGCGCAATAGGAATCTCGAACACAAAACGCGGTCGCTGGTGAAGATGAAGAAGTCGCTGTAAAACGCGGGCGCAGTGAAAGTGAACGCAGTAAGCTCGACGCAGTGAAGGTAAAACGCAACGCAGTAACGCAGTAAAATAACGCAGTGAAAAGCAAACACAGTATAACGAAGCCAAAGGGAACGTAAGAGAAAGATAAACTAATGGAGCGCGAGCCGCAGCGTAAGGCTATGTGAGATTGCAGTCAATTTGACTTGACAGACTGCGCGCGGGGGCAGTAGTGTAGAACAACACTCCCCAAACGGCTATGCGTATTGCAGGCAAATGCGTGGCCAACGACGACGTCGGTAGAGCTGGTAAGATTGAACTGCACTAGTTCGCACTCGTGGTCCTCGCCCTCAAAGTCTGGTGACAGCCAACAAGCTGGGTGCAGCGCGCGCGGGCGATCGCAGTTGAGCGGGACAAAAGGTCCTGAACGTAGGGGAATTGGGTGGTCACTCTGGGTGTCGCAATAGGAACAGTTATCAAGCAAGTCCGCGACGGAGGCGACGGACGACGCTGGCAAAGGTGATTTAGGAGTTGATCTCTCAGGGGAGACCGTAGGCGCTGCTGAGGGTTCTGGCGGCGGCGTGAGCGCGGGGATGATGGGGTAACGGCGTAGAACCTCGCGCAGGCGTGGGCGGTAAGGGCAGCGATCGTCGGGTAGGTGGGGAATGGTGGGGCAGTAGCGGCAGACTCGAGGCGGGTTGTCGTTGGTAGACGCAGCTGACATAAACGGGAAAGAAGTCGCAGTGGGACAACACAGAAGAAGCTACGGCTATGGGCGCGAAGAGACTCCCTCGACGCGAACGCAAAGCGTAAAGTGAGCTCTGGAAACTGGGGTGGGGATTGATTCCTTTTCTACGCGGTACAAGCAACACCTTTTTATATACCCTAAAGACCTTCTCCTAAACCTTTCCTTCTATGTCCTAAACCCAAACGCGAGAGCGAGGAAACGGGGTGGCAGAATACTTCCGTCTGTGGAGGCAAAATGTCCAGCGAATCGACGCCCGGCGGGACACAGCATTGGTCGACGCGGAGTAGCGGCGCGCGCCCTTGCGCTGAAAAGGCGCCAACCGTTGCGAGCAGGTGATGAGGCGCCGTCCAGGAGTTGCACAGCGTGGCGTGATAGGAGTCTTCCTGAAACGGGGTTCGCGCGTCAAGTTTCTTCTACCGTTGGTCCGACCCGCGTCCGAAACTCTTGGTGGCTGGCCGGCCCATGCTCCGATGCAAAAGGGGCGTGTCTGTGAGTCAGAGTTTGGTGCAATTCCTCGGCCTTGGATGTTTCCGGCGCGTTGCTCCTTGTCAAGTCCTCGGATCCTCGGCGAACTCCTCGTGCCCGTGACGCTGGGAAAGTGGAGGGACTTGCCGCTCAGGATGACGCGGGCCGCGCAAATGGCGGGCTGCTGCCGGGTCTCCGCGCCTAGCCAATTTCCGGATGTATCAGCGCGCTATTGACTACTACGGCCTCAACATCCACCCCTCCAAAATCTACAACATTGATCAGCTGGAAGCTATAAGACTTGCAGACGCTGATTGGCAAGAAGTCAAAACAACAACAATTTGTCACTGCTGGCGCAAGGCCAGATATTGCCCTTGACTCATATGGAACACCCCCGCACAAATCGTCCTGAGCCCATTGCATCTCTCCTTAACGAGGTTGAGGTTGATGGCACCAGAAATCTTATCATGGTTGTGGATAAAACTGTTGCAGATGCGCTTGACAACCTCATGGCCAGAGGGGTACTCCAGAGGGACAACCGGATGGCCATCGAGAAACTCTTGAATCCGGAGGATGAGGGCATTGAGGCAATCATGGAGAGCATGGAGGAGGAGATTTACACAGCTGTCATTGAGTCGCAAAAGGCTCAGGAAAATGATATTGTCAATGAAGGTGACAACAATGTTGACAACAATGTTGACAACAACACAGCTTTTCATCCCGGGCCAGGTCCCACTTACAATGAAGTCCTTCAAGCTGTTGCCCTCATTGACAGCTACATCTGTGATTTCAACCACCTGGTTGCGTGCAGAATGGAGTCTTTGTTGGGCAGTTTCTGCTGTCAGCTTTGCTTGGACAGGTCTTGCTCGACAGTCCCCACTCTCATCACATCCTACTTCACTGCCACTCAGTAGATTTCCATATCCTCTACTTACATGCAACAACTACTCATAGATTAATTGATACCTATAATCTTGTGTCTAGCCTCTGCATGGTGTACCGGGGCACTTCATAATTTTTGACAAACAACGGGCACTTAATAACTATACATCTCTTGCAACCCATAATCCTCATAAACCATACCTTTTTGTGTCTACAAGGGTGGGACTTTATCACCCCAGAAGTAGTGCTTAGCAAATACCATTGAATATTTCAACTGTGGTGTATTTGATGATTACCATTGGATACCAATATCCTCCTTTCATGACATGTAGTCAAGAGTCACTTACTAGCTTGAAGATTTCCTTTTGCCTAGAACTGGAGCTTTTGTGTCTGAAGAGGACTGGGTGCTGGCATTCAGATGGCTGCAGAAGCTGGTGTGAACAATATCAATGTTTTAGAAGCCTGTGGCAGAAACAAACCATCATGGACAGATTGATCTCCCTGCTAGTTACAAACACTTAATCACTGAAATAATGTCAGCACTGACCAGAAGAGAATAGACAGTAATATTTACACACAGATTATCAGCTCATTCACCCAATACACCTTGGATGCTGTCAGATATTGACCATCATATTTCTCTGGACCAGGTTGTTGTGCAATTTACTCAAACAAATGATTTACTAAGCCTATGCCATCAGGACCACTTGTAATAAGTGCCAACTGCTGCTTCTCGATACTCTGGAATACATGCACTCAGGCCCAGTCAACTGAGTACCATGGATAAAAAGTGAGAGTTGATAGAGGCTTACAACTTTGTGTAGATAAGAAGCTCTGAGGTGTTTGTGTATATATGCAGTCTGTGAGAGGCAGTTCAGACAACTAAGGTAGCTACACAACACTATGAAACTTGTATGGGTACCTGAGCAGTGCAACACAGGGGCAATCCAAAAGATGGAGCTACCTAACTATACAACATCTTAAAACTTATGGATGCATGAGCAGTGCAAAAAATAGGGAACAGGCTGTATAAGTGGAGAGACAAAGATGAAAACAAAACATAGCTGGAACATTATGAAACTTGTATGAGTACATAAGCAGTGCAAAAAGGGGCAGTGTAGATGGTTAAGGGAGCTACGCAATACTGAAAACTGTGTATGGATACATGAGCAGTGCAAAATGTAGACAACAGGCTGTACAGGTGAGGAAAACAAAGATCAATCAAACATAGGTGCAACACTATGAAACATGTATGAACGCATGAGCAGTGCAAAACAGAGGCAGTACAAATGATTAAGGTAGCTACATAATAATGAAAACTTGTCTATCAATGCACAAGCAGTGCAAAATATAGGGAATAGTCTGTATAAGTGGAGAGACAAAGTCCAAGCAAACATAGCTTCAGCATGGTCAAACTTGTATGAGTACATGAGCAGTGCAAAACAAAGGCAGCACAAATGATTAAGGTAGCTATGCAGCATTGAAAAACTGTGTATGGGTGCATGAGCAGTGCAAAATGTAAAACAGGGGCTGTACAAGTGGAGGAAACAAAGATGAAACACACATAGCCTCAAGAGTTAAATTTTCCAGTTGAATGCAGGTGTTGGTGCCTAAAACCTCCTATCCACTAGATTCCAAACCTTCTGTTCACTAGCTTCCGGATATGCTATCTGATACTCCTTGCACAACCTCTCCCAAAGCTTCTGTTGTAGCTCCTACCTTGGCATCAGATGTAGTTGATGACTCAGAGTTTGTAGATTTTTGAGACTTGACTGGTTGTTTACATGCAGATTTTCCAATGTTGTTTTTGTTACTTACATTGTCAGAAAGTATTTACTTACATGTTTCTGACACTTACCTACATTTTGTAAGTAACATGTTTAAAATATATGTTGGAAACACCTCTACCGGCATTTTGTTTCTAACATTTGTCGGAAAGTCGGCACTGAATTTCTGACAGAACCCTACACATGTAACCCTGTTCATGCAGTTTACCCAATCTGTATCTAGATTATATAACATACACTGTTGTGGACAAGACACACTTCCCAAACAATCTTTATCTCTACACTCTACTTCACAAACTTGTTTTTACTTCTGTACTCATACCTGTTGTTGCACTTTAGACAATACAGCATAGTCCTGTTCTTTTCCTGAATGATTGTATACTCCATTGAAGACGAACCACTAACTTGCCATGCACTACTCATCAAAGAACCTATTGTAAACAAAATCACTTGGTGAATCTTCAGGAATTGTACTTGCCACTTGCTGACCTTGGTGACGCCAGTCAAATTCCCACACTTTAGGGGACAAGAGGGTCACATCTGAACAAAGCAGCAATGTGCTGGAGCACACTGGAACAATTCTTCTTCATTCTTCAGGAATTGTAGTGACACGGAGACAGGGCTCGACGTGACAAACAGGGACACGATGTGGATGACGACGAGGAGGTGGTGGCAGGCGTGAAGCACAATGCGTTCACCAGCTATCAAACTTATTCAGAAAGCTAGCCCAGTAAAGACCAAGTTAGTATTGTGACTACCAGCTATGTAGTACAAGAGGGGGTTGCTTACCTAGCCCAGTAAAGACCAAGAGGTCGAGATGGGGGCTAGGAGCGTACATGCAGCAGTATATATAGACTTCAGGGACCTGCGCACAGACCATGTTGAGGGCAGGCTTTGCAAGAAGCCGTGTGAACGAAGAACAAAAGAACTACCTAAAGGAGAACAATAGCTATTGTCTAGACCTTGCCAAGAACTTTACCCGTGAGAGAATCTATCTAAAAGGAGACCAACTATTGTATTCCATTCCCACACCTGTGAGAACATCCTTCCATAAAGAGAACAATAGGGAAAGAACAATAAGGAGCCCATGTGGATGGTATCTATGACGTCAAACCCTAGCTATGGGCTGAGCCATGTGTCTGTAGCCATGTGTTCTTACTTAAGCTAAGTCACATGCCAGTGTGACGTAGTAGCAAGTAATGTGACCGTGTGGAGCGTCTAAGCCACGTGATACGGGCGCTTAATAGACGTGCAAAGGAGTTTATGCAGAGAGAATTGAAACTAGGTTGTAGCCCGGAGTTTTACAGATAAAAACAAGAGGTAAATTGCGAAAATTAAGGGCTAGTCAGGCCATCCATGACATGTAGATGATGCAAACATATCCCTTCAAGAGAGGTGCAGAAGTAGGGAACATACTTTGTCAAATTTTTCCTGTTCTTTTTCCTGCACATTTCTGTAAAAACATAAGAAAGTATGTGGAAATACTTCAGCACCTTTCTTGAGGAAACATATGTGTGTTTTTATATATTAACAGGTAAATTTCAGCACAAGAGCTGATCAGAGAGATTTGAACCATATTTTGTTGCATCATTGTACATAAATTACGAGATATATAAAGTTCCTTGCCACCATCCTTGTCACAAACAGCTTTATTTTTACGTTCATTTTTCTGTTTTTCCTATGCAGATTCACTTACATGTTCATTTGTTGTTCCTTGTCTGAGTTTTATCTTGTTTGGTACATGACCTGAGACATGCTGTGCCGTTCCAAACTGACACTACAACATCAAGGAAGCTGTACAGTCCCATCTCACAGTAGTGATAGGGGTACAGACCCAGTAGCAGGGGTTTTATCTAAAATGTATATATACACCTAGGACTTCGCTCTGAAGTCTTCAGATTCTACCTCTTGTCCTCTCACCTACTCTTGTGTGAATTTGCTTGTCATTGACTCTCTCAGTCTCTTCTCTATCATCATCATCATCATCTATTTCTTTTCTGTTGCTATCTCTGCAAGTCTTATCATTGTCATCAACCCCTTTCCACTCTGTCTTGAGCTGTTTAGGCACAGTTGTTTCAATCCTAATATCTCAGTGCGCCTTCATTGCTTCAGGTTTTGATTGCTTTAGTACTGGCTGGTAAGTATCTTTCTGTGATACTTGCCTCTAGTCACTGTACTGAGATTGTCCTAGCAGCTACTTGTGTTTCTGTACCCTTTCCAAACTGGTCTTTGACATACTTGGTCTTGTTGTTGCTTCTGCACTGATTAGTGAGTGCATTGTTGTTGGCTCTGCACTTGCCTGAGGTCACTGTACTGACATTATTTTTACAGATTGCAATCTTCTCAAACCCTTTCATCACTCTTTCACATTATGCAGTTCTTGAGCTGTCTTGTGTTGTTTGCCACTATTATCACTAGTGCATCCCATATAATGACAGTGTCTGCAATCCCATGTGGCAGCAAAAGATCCCTCTTCCTCTCTCCAACTCTAGGCACAGGTCACTTTCCCCAAATGAGCTCGCATTTCTTTTGTCAAACTGATCTGGCCAAACGAACTGAATGGGCAGATATTATTGCTGCACCCTATTTTCTTACAATCCCAGACACTGACAAGGAAGCCTATCGAGTTCTTTTCGAGAACGTTCGGAATGCCCGTCGGGGGAGAAATGGCCGACGGACTAAGCCACAAGCCATAAATAAAAAGATTGTGTGGGAGTTGATAGAATTCATTGAGGACAAATTACCTGAGGAATCTAGGATCAAAAAAGCATATGAACAAGGGGAGGCTATACGTTATACAGCGGAAAAGGGTTTACATGTTGTTTAACTTGAGCTACAGGAGCCATGAGTTTTGTTTGATTTTATGAGGGCCAGAATGAGAGCATTTGAATATTCCAAGCACATTGATGAACATAAGCATAGACAAACTTTATGTACATTGTATGGCGGTATTGGTGGAAAAAATCAACATTTTGTTGCACATAAGTAAACATCTGTTGCATTTTCAATGCTGGTATAATGTCCTGAAAATGCACAAGCCATTGTCCCCACCCAGTTGTAATGTCAGTGTTTAAGGAGAGGAAGGTGAGACAGAGCAAGTACAGTAGATAGAGTTGAGGTTAGATACGACCACAAGTTGTAGCAGGGCTGGTTGCATAAAGCTCTGCATGGTTTACTCGCAAATCTACCCATAACCCAAGCCTGCTGCAGGACAATACAATGGTGGAAGAAATGGTGCATCTGCAGACATGGTTGTTGAGGGTGCTACAGGTGGAGTAACAATCATTCAGCATTGCTGACCATGAAGTGGCAAAAGAAGTGTAAGGGTGTTAGAGCGCGAATGTGTAAATAGTTTAATAGCAAGTTGGCCTAAAGAGTCCTAGCTAACCCTAGTGCAATTCGGAACGGCAAGGAAGTAAAATCAAAGGTTGTAAGCTCTGAGTCACTATTGGAGTTTTATTCTGCTGAAGAAAAGGCTGTGATGAGACTCGCGATGGAAATTGGGACGTTGGTATGTGTGAGAGATCAATGCAAAACACATGCAATAAAGTGATTGGGACTAGAATGCAACTCGGATTGAAGATGCAAAAACACTATTGCAGTGAAGAGGAAAGGTTGTTATAAGCTCATCACAGTGAAGCCGAATGCAGTAAACTCGGCGCAGTGCAGTAGAAATGCAGTTGCAGTAAGGCAGTAAAGAAAATTGCAGTAAGAACACTGTGAAAAAGTTAGTCTGACTCAAACTTAGTAGAGTGCTACTTGACCAAAGAAAATTGCAGCAAAACACCTAAGAGAGGTGATAGAACAAATCATTATAACCACACGAGCCCAATGGCTGTTTGGATGATTGATACATGAGAAGATGTGCACTTTTATGGTAGGTGTGAAGGGAAGAGTCCAAGTCAACACGTTGCAATGACAATGACAGTGCCAAGGCTCAATTAGAGTCGGAGGAGGGATCACGGGCTTGGTATTGGAGGACAACTCCACCAGATTGGCAATGGGTGTTGCACATGAAGGCATGTTCAACGCCAATGTTGGGGGTGCCAGTGAGGTTAAATTGGATGAGTTTGCACTCGTGGTATTTGCCCTCGATGGTAGGAGAGAGCCAGCAGTTGAGATGTGGTGCAATGGGGCAATCACAGTTGAGAGGTACAAAAGGACCAGATTGCAGGGGGACGGGGTAATTTCTGTGCATATTGCAGTAGAGTCAGTTATCAAGCAAATCCGTTATGAATGCAACGGAGGCTGCTGGTGAGGGTGATTTTGCAGCGGGCCTTACGTAGACGGGTTCCGGTTTTACAGGTGGCTCTGGCAGAGGTGTAGGTGCAGGTGGGATAGGATAGCAACGCAGGGTCTCATGTTGCAGACAATAGGGACAGTGGCTGTTGGGCAGGTGAGGGATGGTAGGACAGTAGCAACAAACTTGAGGAACGGTTTGAGTTGCAGGCTCAGAGGACATAAGCGCAGTGATGAACCACAGTGAGAGAAACACAATTGCAATTTTTGACGCAGTCACAAAAGAAAGGGGAAACTCTGGGAGTGGTATTCTCTGACAAGAATTTACAATGAAACTTAGTTTATATATCTACACTACCTCTCCTATCTTTGTCCTTGTCTGATTAAGTCCAACAAATGAGTGGCTGCCAAAACTCTAGACTGCTTGGCTCAGCGGAGGCAGCCGCAACAGGGAAATTGGCAAATGGCAGGACACAGCCTTCATATGGCAAGGGTACAGGATGTGACTTCTAAAAATTGGACGGGTTTTGGGCCGCTGTGCACCTTGTGAAATGCCAATAAGGGATACCCGGCAACCTGCAATAGGGGTTGTCTTGAAATGCGACTCAGGCGCTAGGGTTTTAGTGCTGGTGTTTTGCCACAGGTCTGAGGAGTGTTTTGTTGTTGTGGTTCTTACCTGTCGGTTGGTCTGGCACAGCCTGCTGTGACTATGTGAGCTGGATACAATGGAGGTTGCAACATCATCAGAGGTCGGTTTGAAGAACACTGGGTAAATCCTCAGATGGTCATGCAAAGGTTCCAAGGTTCAGCCGATACTCATCACTAAAGCCTGTCGCTGCACTCAGGCCATCTTGCTCTGCTTCCCAGGCTGCCAGGATATACACAACAAAGTCATTTCACATGCAATAAAGTCATTTTGCATGCAATGAAGTTGATGTGCACGCAATGGAGGTCGGTCTGCAGGCCTGGGCAATTTCCGGTCATATCAACGTCCATCAGCAATAACAAGAAGCCACCTGTTAAGACCAGCTATTGTCAGAAGACAAGTTGTCAAGTCAGAACCCCTTGGTGTAGCTACACACAAAGTCGTGGATGGCCCAACTAGCCCTTATTTGTTTTACATTTTACCTCTACTTCACACCTTGCAAACCCTTTGCAATCCCTTTGCAATCCCCTTGCACGTCTATAAAGTGCCCGTATCATGTGGCTTAGTTGCTCTACATGGTCACTTTACTTGCTGCTACGTCACACTGCAATGTGACTCAGCTTATGTAAGACCATATGGCCACAACCACATGTCTCAGCCATAGCTAGGGTTTGATGTCATAGATACCACTCACATGGACTCCTATTGTTCTTGTGCTATTGTTCTCTTTATAGTTAGAGTGTTCTCACGGGTGTGGGAATTAAATGAAATGACTGGTCCCCTTTTAGTTAGATTCTCTCACGAGTAAAGGTCTTGGTGTTACGAATGGTCTTCACACCCTATTATTTTCCTTTACTTCTTCGATTACCTTGATAACCAGTTATCTTCTTTACAATTGCCTAGACGATCCAACTCGTCTTTCCTCCATCATTCCCTGATCCACATCGCCTCCGTTCAACACGGACTATTATGTTACCAGTTGCCTTCTGATGTCCATTCAAATCTCGGACCTAACTCCAATTGGTTACCATTGCCTTGGTGCAACCCTCGGCCTTTCCATACCTCCGTTACCACTCCATTGGGTCCAACCCCGTCTATCCCCTGTTTTGGATCCAACTCCGTCTATCCCCTGTTTTGGGTTCAACCCCTTTTCTATTGATTCCTGCCTCATGTTTCACCTTTCTATTGTTCCTTGTTTCCGCACCTTGACGGTCTTTTCTCTCATTGGCTTTCCAAAGTAGTGGCTGTTCTCTGTGCATTGTTCCTCCTTTCTGTTTCTCTGATTTGCTACCACTACCTCGGACTGGTCCAAAAGTAGTTAGGTCAACATGTATAAATAGCCGTTAGACATGGGGCTAGAACCTCAGTCTATCCACTTCGTATCAATATTCCTTCTATCGAACCATCATCTGTCTGCCACTGTGCCTGACAGCGACCGCGCGGCCTAGACCATCATCAGACCTTGAGTGTAGCTACACCAGGGGGTTCTGACCTGACAACTTGTCCCTTGACGATAGTCGGTCTTAACATTTGGATAGACTCTTCTGGGTCTACCCCGCGCACCAAGAAGAACAACTCGATTGGCAACGACTGCAGTCTTGCTGCAATCCCTTGTCATCCTCGCTAGCCTTACCCTGGATGGGAAGCAGCAATTAGATACATCAGACATCAGAAGCATATGACAGTGGGAGCTGAAACATCCCTCCCCTGCTACGGAAAGCCGCACCTTTTTTACAAGAAGAAACGAGACGTCTATCTTGACCAAGACAACGAGTGGGAACATTGCACAGCTGACATTTGTCCCAATCGAGAACTAGCAAACCAAACAGTAACACCGCCACACCCAGACTTTGAAGTTGTGGACATTGCCCAAGTTGAACGACACTTGCGAGAAGCCAGAAGACGCGACAAGAGACGAGCAGAAGTACCATCTGCTAGTAACAAACCACCACTATTGTTAGAAGACCTCGCAGTAGCACCAAAGCCAACAATGAGTACCCCTCAAGAAGCAATACAACCCGAAGGTACCCAAGCACCAGGGACTGAAAGAGAACAAAGGCCATTTACACCATTCACTACCCATGACGACGACAACTCTTCAGCCCCAGATCCACATCGACCCATCTTCCGACCCTATGATAGGGAAGGTCATGAGAAAAGGAAACAATCAGACCCTTTCGACCCCGAGTACCCCTTTGACAGATATTCCGACGCCCCAACCAATGACCGAGCACCACCTGAAAGCGAGTGGGAAAAGCTCAAACTCCGTGATCCCCAAGACTTTGATGGCAGGGCCGAGAAGTTTGATGAATGGTGGACCAACATGTTGATGTACATCAAGATGCAGCCCAAGCGATTTGCTCTAGCCATACACAAGATTGTTTGCGTACTCAGCTACATGAATGGAGGAACGGCTGGACCATGGGCTATGTTGAAGAAGAAACAATACCTGATGGAAGATTTCCCACACTGGAGAGAATTCTGCGATGAAGTGTTGATGTTCTTCCAGGACAAAGGACTCAGAGAACGAGCATTGGCCAAGCTTGAAAGGGCAAATCAAGGCTCGAGAACAGTCCAAGAATACAACAATGATTTTTCTGTATTGCTGGGACAATACGGCGAGAACCGAGACGAGACAGCGGTAATGGCTTGGTACAAGCGCGGACTCAAATGGAGCCTCCTTAACGCCCTTCATAATCTACACCATCAACTGGAGAACCTCGGAGAAATGATGATAGAAGCGCTCCGGCTAGAAACAAACCGACAACTCCTGACGCTCGATCTGGCTGCTCATAATGGCCGTGGCAAGAGTGAGGGGGGAAGTCAGTCTACTCGAACCCCCTACTCCAACAACAACCAAGCCACTGCAAGAGTTATGAACGCAGCAGATCGTGAGCGTCATTTCAGAGACAAACTATGCTTCAGGTGCCATCAGCCTGGTCACAAAGCTAACGATCTCTCCTTCCATCCCGACTATAGGCCAAACCCACGCATGCAACCTCGAGCGCAAAACCCGCCGCCTGCACTCCGAGCTGCAACGATGGTTGAAGGAGAAAGATCAGGCGCCAGCACTTTGGAAGCGAGAGGGGAGGAGGTTGGTCAGGAGGACACCGCAGGAGTTATACGTCGCACGCGTGGCAGCGTGGCGGGCGATTCAGGCGAGACGGTTGGAGCTCTCAAAGAGTTACATCGTCAACACGATGGAGGGGGGACCCTGCAAGTTCTGGGGTCCGGCCGAGCACAGGAACGGGGTCTTTATGACCAATCAGGAGGCGGAATGCATGAGGGAATGGAGAACCATGGCCTTCGCAGGCCCGGATATGATAGACTGGGCCAACGACTCGTACTGGATAAGTTGGGCAGCGCACAAACGGGAGGATCTGGGGGTGACGCAGGAGGAAGTGGAGAGGTGGCTCAACTTAGAGTGGGTAGGGCCGCCCCTCTTCCGGGTCCAAGAGTGGCAGGACGGAATACCGAAACTCGGCCGAATTTGGAAATGGTCTATAGGGCTGTAGCGGGACTATCGGTTGAAGAGAGAGGCCTGTTTTTAGACGAACTTGAAGAAAGAGAGGGTTTTTAGTTTATCCTACACCCTCGACGTGTGTTAGGATCAAGGCGAACCGTGTAACGGCTAGTGACCTTTCAATATCATTTGCTGGCAAAATCACACACAATCGCGAAATCGTCGAAGTTC